>JARSSU010047050.1:0-46750 GCA_029619165.1 Eurosta solidaginis
ATTTTTGATAGCTGATTTCATTCCATTAACTTTTCATCTGACATAAATATTCATGAAAAGATACTCTTCTGCTCGCGGCCCACCAGCTTTCATATATACTAATCAAAGGGATTATAATGCCTTAACAGCAAAAGATTACTTTCAGGGATTACACTTAGGTTTTGTACTCTCGGAGTCTAATTTAAACATCAGTATTTTACTTAACAGACCTATATTATCGACCACACAATTGATTATGGTGTACACCACAATGAGCACAGTTCACCCAAGGTGACATTAAGGGCTGTTCAAATAAAAAATCGATTTTTCTACCAAAAATTACGAATAAGGTATAAAAAAACACTAATACCGATAAATTACCGCAGTGGGCGCTAAAGAAATTTGCACTAAATTGTGCCTTTCCTTGCAATTTTATTGCTTCTTTCTCCCCATTCACTCACATTTTCAGTCATAACAATTTAATTGCCACACAGCTCGTAAGTCTGTTTCCTTTTGAAATACGATGATACCTTACCGAAGGTCGTTTGTACAACATCAGTGTCTGTTAAGTTGATTTCCTTACCAAGTAGTTAAGTCCAAAACGCGGAAAGATAATACAATACTTTTTTTTACCAGTGATTCCTATGAAAAAAGGTCAAATCAAGTAAACACCAACGAGGTCTAGAGGGAGGCCATAGACCCCAATGTAGTTGAAGGCGCGTTTTGGAACGAAAAAGAAAAGGAAGATGCATTTTTTGAAGTCCATTTGATAATTCATTCATTCATAAGCCAAAGATTCATTACAACAATCGAAATCTTTAGTGAAATACTAAGGACAATCTAACATTACGTTTCTACTATTTAAACACATTGCTTGCGAAACTGGGAGTTATAAAATAGGCTTAATTTTCATGCGAAATTGCCTCCCTAAAACACCACAAACAGCTAAAAAGATTCCGTAATCCAAGGACATCCTTTATCCTTTTACAGCCTTTTTTTTTTTGTTGAAAAATTTATACAAATAAAAAGCAACAGCTCCGCGCAGATTACAAACAAATCCATGCATCCCCTTTCCAATCAATGCGTATGACTGAGTTTACAGTCTGATTAAAGGAATTTTTTTTCTTTATGCACAATCACTTAAATAATTGCCGGAGAGTATTTAAGGTGGCAAGAAAAGACACAGCGTTGGCGGTGCAGATGGTGTTAAGCGTTTTTATGTGGTTTTACCTTTATGTTGGGATTAGCGGCAAGCGATTATCGATATGACAAAATAAAGAATAGGATGGCTGAAAACAATGACAGAAAAAAACAATCCCCAAAAGAACAGATAAAAAAACTAAGTAAACACCAATCTGAGAAGTAGTGCGGAAAAATTGTGTTAAAAATATAAACTGCAGTGGGAATAAGATAATAGGAAATGCCGAGAAGGAATATAGGTTAAATCTTTGACGGAAGACACAAAATCAAAAAAATGCTTGTGTCGCAAGCAGGGTCTCAAGCATAAAGTCTAGCTGGTCAGATTAAAGTGGAAAAAAACCAAATATTATGTGATTCAAATAAGTGTTGTGTTGTTGTTTGTTTTTTAATTTGCAAAGTATAATCGCAAGTAGAAAACCTAAAGCGCAGAAACAAAAAAACTAAAAATAAATAAAAATTTCATCGTTCTTTTTTTTAAGCAAATATCTATTGCAAAAAAGTAAGCCTAAAAAGTATGCAAACATATTTAGACACGGGTTCCTCTTTATATAAAGTATTAAAATTCGGCGGCCGCCGCCATCTCTTATCAACTCACGTGGGCTCAGGTAAATAGTCGCAGGAAAATAGATCAAAGCATTTTTAAAAAATATACATTTTTCTAATTCGTAAGCGTCCATTTTCAGATCCAGTGATAACTGACATACGCTACGTGCCTACAATTGCCTAAGTATGACAATCTTTGTAGGCGCATATTATTATTTTTGGACTTTGCTTTTATTCCCTCTTCTGGTTTTTTAATCAATTATGTGCATCTACTTGAAGAAAAGTAATTACTGTACTGTAAAAGCTTCTTGCAATGGTGAACTTTCACTAATAATTTTTCTTTACTGTTTATCAGATAGCCATATTTTCAAGCTTTCAATAACGAGTTTGAAAACCAAAGAGTTATCCCGATACTGGAAATGCATTTTCATGTTAAAGAATTGGATAGTAGTAAATGCGTCTGAAAGCTGTACTAAGTTGCAGTGCTACCATCCGCCTCTAAGTATTACATACTTTTAAGCGCACATGTTATTTTTGAAACCTTTACAATGAGTCTAGTTGCGACTTCCAGAAATAGGGATAGCAGCTTCACTGACTCCAATTTTTTTTAGTCAATTCCAATTTCACTCTGCTCCATTAGAGCAATTACTCGTACTGTAAAAACTTTTTTCAAAAGAAAACTTGATTAGTAAACATTTTTTTTTAGTTTTTTGATGTTATCGGATACGATATATATGCACAAAATTCTGAGTTATCATGAAACTACCTTAAATTAAGTATGAACCACCAAACATTGTTATATGTCGGTTAGGCAGTTTTAGGAGCAAAATGAGTTTCGCTCCCGATACTGTAAAACTACCTTTTATTTTTAATGAAGTAGATATGTATTTAAAATGCCTTTGTACCTGAAAGTGTGCTACGTTAAGTGTTGTATCCGCTCAACGTTATTTACATACCTTTTAGGCGCATATGTTTTCTTTGAACTTTGTAAAGAGTGCTGTAGCAGCTTTCGAAACAAACAAGCTGCTTTTACTCTCCACTTTTGTTATACAATTGTATTCAATCTATTAAATAAAGCAATTCAATGTACTGTAACAAGTTTTCGCAACTAACTTTCGTTATTTCATTGTGTTTCTTTATTATATGTGCACCTTCAGTTTTTATACCAACAGCTGCAGCACACCATATCACCCACCATTTCGTATAAGCTGTCATACATTCAACTACAATAATCTATCACCACATAGCAAAACGCTATCGTATACTTAACTTTACATTCCACCCATAAAAAATTTTTGCTATTCAATGAACCCTGCCAAATACTGCGGAATACCCTGGTTTACTATAAACAAAAACCTTTTTTTTAACACTTACGTCCAATCAAATAGAAAGTGAAGAGGGAGACAACTATTTATGTTGAATTTATTGCTATGCCTAGTCGGTATTGGACCTAATAAGGCCTCTTAACTTCTAAGAAATGTATTTCGTTACTATTTGGACTTACTATTGTGGTGCGTGTGTAAGTTTATTACAGATTTGAGTTAGCAGGAAAAAGTAGAGCGGTAGATAGATAAAAGTACGTTTGTCGAAGATTGTAACTTTAATCGTTATATCAAACGAGAGTTTTTGGAAAGCGCTGCAGTATGAATTTAGCTTAAAGGAAAATGATTTATTGTCGTGACTGACTGACATCTCATGGGGAGACCGGCAATACAGTCAAGGGTATCAGTACCCTTAGGTTCGGAAACGGAAATGTATCTTTTTTAACGTCCTCTCCCATGTGCGCTCGTTTGTATCGATTAACTTACACAAGCGTAAACATAAACATTTATGCTTGCACTTAAATGTTTTCGTGCTTTCTATTCGTTGTATAAACTAATTCTTTATTGTTTTGAATTTTTGTTTAGTTCTCAGATGAAAAATATCATCATTAGCTGTTTAAATTGTTGTGCCGTTTGCAAAAACCTACGCATTTTACCTTTAACTTTATTTTCTTTGCGTTTGTCTCACTATATTTATGTTGCCTACTTTTGGCGTTGGCATGTTTATGTTTCACTTTCAATTAAAAACAGAATTCTCCTGCACTAACTTTCCTTTTACTTCCCGTTTAGCAACCGGAAATTAGTCATTTGGATCAGTGTATTAAATTCTTTAAAATACTTTCTTGCAATATTAATTTCAAGTGAAGTAAATCCTTTTAATTCAAGTAGCAAGCTCACTCCAAAACGCTACAGCCTAGATAATTTAAAGCATAAAAGTATCTTTCACCTTGGATTATGTGAAAAAACTAAATTCAATTCTATTGAATTTCAAGCCTTAATAGATTTACTCCTTGAAAAAGTATTTTGTCCAATAGTATTGTATGAAATATCACAAACCCAAGCTGCGCTTTCAAATTTGCTCAGAGATCGGTGGTCAGATATAAAGTAGCCCACATGTCGGTCTGTATATCATATTATACATATAGGTATATTATTAGGCCAGGTCCGATTTACTGTTGGGCAGGTACACAAATAGCCCGTTGCTCTATAGAAAATCATATTATAGGGGATCAAAATAAGAAACTTTGCCGAAGGCAAACATACCTGAAAAACGAATTTGATGTCCCCCACTTTGGGTCGTAGGGGCAAATTTTGAAAAAATCCCACTTGAAATGGCACTAATGCTTTTTTCTTTTTGTGAGTTTATTTTCTCTTTAGAAATTTATTTAGTCCAGAACCATACGTAAATGAAAAAATGAATTTTAAATTAGTAATTAGAAAAAGAAATTAAAAAAAATTATTAGCGTTTTTACAACCCCCTTTTTAAAACCTAGGCACCCTGTGATGCTTTTTGCATGTTCGTAAACATAGTTGTAGTGGGTTTTTTATTCAACCGTTTAAAAAATGAAGGGTATCACTGTGACACCATTGCACGATCGTTAAATTGCTGTGTTTGTATGTGTTTTAAGCTCACCACAAGACACAGCAGCGTACGAATTGAAACTGCCCTACCCAAAAGTTCGACCCAAAGAGGGGCGCTTTCCTGTGACATCAGAATCTCGTGTTAGTGGTATGGTTCTCTTCGGCAATACGTTTCTATATTTGATCCCATATGGAATACGATTTCTCCACAGAGCAATGAGCGATTTTTAAAATCGACCGCCCAATATATAATATATATATATATATGTATATAAATCGTCTATCACTTTTCATCACCAAAATGAATGAAATCAAGACATCAACATTGAATACAGCAGCCCTCCAGTTTTCAAACAAAACAAAAGACGCTTTTATTTGACAACTAAGTATTGGATGCGGCTTTTTTGTGCTACAACAACATCAAACCACACAAATTTTTAACTTGTCATCCTTTCATTGGGTATGCGAACAGATTTAGTATCAAAGTGATATAATTTATAACCAATTCTTGCAACAAAATGCCCATATACACACCTCGTCCTATCACCTGTCGGCGCACTTTCAACCAATATGGAACTGGTTCGCAATTTGCGCTTGTATTATTTTCTAAGAATTTTACGTGCAACTAGTTGGCTTACGTTAGCCGTAGCTTGTCTTAGTAATCTTTATCGCATTACGGAAATTATTAAGAAAGATATTTGAAGCTATATTTTTTGCTTTATTAAAAAACATATTTGTAAGCAAATGGCTGAGCACAGCGCGCTTTTTAAGGAAGAACAAAGAATTTGTAAATACGCGGCGACTTCATATCACTTCACTTATAAGCAAGATTTACTGAACGACCAATACTGTATACCATTTAGAGCTTTTATTCAATTTGCTGTCTGCAGGCCTCAAAGTGCGCATACGATTACTCATTATCCTGACAAAGTTTATATTTGCAGCATAGATTTAAGCATCGCTGCGCGAAAGGTCAGACCAAGTAGTTAACAAAGCACTTTTATAATACTCGAAGTTAATAAATGTAATTGGTAGCAGCTCAGGGCGCCCTAAAAAGTATTTAATGAAAAGTATTATCATGCGCGATTGGTAAGTATGGTATACCAAATTGGAAAGGTAAAGCAAACTTTAGTCTCAACGTTTTCTCTTTTTTGCTTTTCACTTAGCTTTAAACATTACCTCCTGTAAGTTTAAGTGTATGAATTGATGTCTTTATCTTTTCTTCTTTGTACAAAGCATTCACAAATTCCATTCCCGTCGCAGTCTAGGCGGGAATTAAAATTCGGTCCAAGCTGTCAGTATAGTACATTGCCGATTGAAAAATAATGAAAAATATGCGGAGGAAATTTAGAACATAAAACTCCAAATTTGAATATAGCTTTTTTCCAATAATGAGTGCAATAAGGCCTGCCATACAGCACGTGAAAGTCATGCAAAAGCTTATCCCATATAGGCATTTTTTTTATTCATTTACATTACTATTATTTATGGCTTCACCGCGCCGAAAACTTTACAGGCAACTTTTCTTTGAAGGAATGTTCACCTGCATCCTCAGTTTGCTGAAAAAAACTTGGTTCAAATTAGTAGGGATTTCTTGGCCTAACTAAACAGATAAGAGTCCTTGAGATAAATAAATCGGTTTAACTTATGCCACTGAAAAATACTGCATTGCACATTCAAAATTACTAATATATCTAAATTGATATAAGTAGTAGTCTAACGAAAAATTACAAACTCCAAATTTTTATCCAACAAAAAAACGAGAAGTATAGAAATACAATCATGTGAGCCTTAAAATTATGCATCACATATAAGGAGTCCCTATTGCAGTTCGTATGCTTATTTTTCTAATGCATTGACTCCAAAAAAGTTCGCGTATAAAAATAAAGCGGCTAATATCTTGCTAGATCTGTTATCTGCGAATGATAAGATCCAAATGTTGAAATCAGTAAGAAATACTTTCCATGGAATCAAAAGCAGTGCCATAAAAGTAATTTTATCACCATTCAACATTGGAATGCTTAGAGGATGAGGTTGGGCACATCTACGAGGGAAAGGACCAGGGTGAAAAAGAAAACGTTTCAAATTCCCTTGGTGTGACCAATAGTTAGGGCCAGTTTAGACCAATTAGCATGGACAGCCGCATATTTTTCTGCCACGGCCATAATTAGTCTTTAAATTTTGAAAAAAATAACTACAGCACAAAAGGTATGCGCCTCTAGGATCTCGTGTCGGCAACATCTATAAAGAATACGTACGCTGTTTCTGTAGTTATACGACAGTCTCTCGCAGGATACCTATTTTCATTTTCCGTTAGTACTATGAAGGAGTCACACTAGAATTCCGTTATGAAAAATAAAGATCATGATAAGGCCTTCCGAGAATATCCCACAAAAAAGCGTTGGACTCAGTATGCATGGAAAATGCCGGCGAACACCGTTCTAATCTCAAAATTACCCAGATTCAGCCAGTCGCCGAAAGCAAAACCTCCCCAGGGCGACGTTGCGTCAGGCCTCAGCTCAAACGCTGACTCTGAATACATTAATAGGTGTTAAAACTATACTTATCCAAATCAGCCCCTTACATACCCGAAGGATGTCCCGCTTGTAATGAGTTCCCACTTGATACCAAACCATCTTTTCAATTTGCGAGTGAAACCATTTGCGACTTCTGATAGGGGACCATTGATACAATTAGTGAATTGGTTTGCACCTATTTGATGGGGCGATTCAGCAACGGCTACAACAAGATTAAAAACAGCAGGCGTCAAGCTGAAACTTGATATTATCATCTTTAACTTTTGCAGACTCATAAACATCGTTTATACGGATTTCATAAGAAACTACCTCTAAATGTATATATTAATACGCTTAAATTCCTTCCACGTCAGCCTTTTCCACTTTTATAGCTTGTCTATATTTGTTTTTCCTTCTTTTGTGTTTTTGCTACCTTTACATTATTAGTCATTATCATACACTTTGTTTTTTATTGGAATTTAATGAAAAAAATATATATCGAGTGGGCACGAAAATTGAAACAGGATACCAGTTTGATAGTAATAACTAAATGTTCCACATAATAACAAGCCAAAAAATAATGTCTATATATATATTATTTGAAATGTAAGGTAAGCAAAATAGGCTCTCTTAATGTGTGTGTCCTTAGTGTCGCAATATATAACAAAATACAATAATACATAATTGTCATGAGTAAAAAAACTGAAACATTTCCAAAGAGGAGTGAGGGTCGCTTAAAGGAAGTTCGCTGGGTTACTCTACTTGTATTGGTTTTACCGATTAAGGACCAAATCGCCGCACTCCCTAGATTTAGCAGTATACAGCAACACATACCATATCAAGATATATACACCCCCACGCAAATATTAATTTAAGAAACACCTTAAGCAAAGCCATCGAACAAATATGAACTATTCAAAATCAAATTACATACAGAAATGAAGGTTCGATAATTAATACTGATACATGCGGAGCGGCTCTGTGCATGAACAGTATGGTGATGAGAAGCGATTAAAAAATATAGCAGCCAGACAAAACTGGCAGGCGTCATTAAAGCTTCATAAAGCTAGCAAAAAGTAGTGAGAGCGAAAAACTTGCCCTATATGACTATAGAACGCAAAAGAAATTACAGTTAGAAGAATGAAGTGCTTTATGATAGGAGTATTTGGTTCCATTAGACGATTGGTCCAGCGCCCACTGACCTTAAGTGCTACAGGCTCCAAGCTAATCCTATTCAGGTTTACAATCCTTGGGATCGCGTCAGGCATATTTTGTCGGGAAAGCCAATGTTAATCGCCGAGGCTGCGATTGAGAATTTAATCTTGTGCTCATTTTCATGGTCTGCATCAGTCGCAAGTTCAAACGTTTAGAAAGCAAAATTTTTCCTATATAAGTTAACAAGGGGAAAGCCAGGGCACAGTAGAAAACATCAATGTTAAGCGTTCTTCAAATTTGGCTGTGGATAAGCCCTGCAAGTGTTTTCAAATTGAGTACAGTCAAGTGTTCATCCTTTAATCCCCCCTCTCTATCACCCACACTCTCAATCCCCTCCTCTCCGCTTCAGCAGTCCCCGCTCCTGCTCTCGCTATTTTGCGGCGAATCATATAGTCGACGGGAGAATGGTATACGGGAATGGGATTAGGAGAAAGACCATGGGAAATCAAGGCATGGGATACGTGAAAGGAAAAAAGTTGGGCCCTGCGCTTAGCGCGTGAATGGAAAATGTTGAGGGAAATAGAGAAGGTTTTTTAAACCACATGTCAGTGATGAAAAATGGGCAGAGTGAAAAGGAAAATGTCTGGTGAACCGTAGCCGTCTTCGGGTCATCTGTGGGAATTGACTGAAGTGTCCTTGGGCTTCGAGGAAATTGATTTTCCATTAAATGAACACGGGGGAACCTTTTGGGCTTTGGAAGATTGTGGAATTTTTTGAAGTAGGGGTTTGAAAAAAAAAAATAAAAATCCCAAAAAAAAAACCAAGAGCATAAATACATATAAAAAAAGAAAGTATATAAAAAAAATAAAACGCCTGTAGACCGTCCGATGCTTTTGGAACAAAGAGTTTGCTGAAAACAAATGTTTCTCTTCCTGATGTTTGGGTGGGAAACGAGTAGTGAGCGTATTCCTTGTTTAACTAATTGATGCTTGATTCAATGAAGGAAAATGTAATGGGGAGTCGGGGAAACCGGGGACACCCCCGACTGCGGTTGAACTGCGGTTGCGTCGGATTTTGGGTCGAAAAAAAACGTCTAAGTGGGCCGATGGTCTGTAGGTAGACTTCCGAGGAATACTGTAAACTCATGTATTTGGTTGAATTTTAGTGGATTAACATACATTCTGATTATCATAGACAATACATCCTTTGTACAGTAAATGGGGTGGTATGACAAAATAATTTTTAAACAATACTTTACGAAAGTTTCGCTTAGGTATATTTTATTGGATTGTAAAATGGGAGGGGATGAAGGGAGATTGAAAACATGTGCAATTTATATCTTATTTATGTGGATTCGGGGTAAAATTTCATTGAAATTTTTGCAATTTTCTTTGCTGTTTTATTTTGGGTTCGAAAGGTATCCGATTGCTCATTATCTTCTATGCGTATGTTTAGAATGGGTGTTGGGGGTGAACATTTTGTATGTTTTTGTAGTGTGATTGTTGTTTTTGTGGAACTTGAATTGTGGGAAGGAAACTATGTAATTGTGAGTTGGTTGTTATGGGTGTTATGACTGGATGTAGATGACTTGCAGAAATCTGTAAGGTACATTGGGTAATGTTGGCTCGGGATGTGTGGCGCATGATGGGGTTTATGGTTTGAAGAGACTTGATGGGGGTTCGAGAATAATGGGTAATGGGAAGCTGTGTTTTTGTGGGTGTGGTTTTTGAACAGGTGACGATTTTGAGTCGGCGGAAGGACAACTGGTTGCCCTAGAGAGAGGGCTTTCTTTTGTTAAGCAACATGTGATTGTGTTCTGTTTTTCTTGGCCCGGCTCTCTTGTTTAGAACTGACTATAGGAAAGAAATATTTCTTTCTATTTATGACGCGACTGATTGCAACATGAACGAACATAGGGGGTAGCACAGATAAATGCTCAATCGAAGCATCGGCGAATTAAATTGGCTTTCCGACAAAATATGCCTGACGCGATTCTAAGGATGTGAGAATACTGAATAGGATTAGCTGGACCTGTACACTTTAGGTTGAGTTAGCGCTGGAACAACGTTCTAATGAAAAATTAGTCCTTCATAAGCACTTCATTCTTCTTAACTGTATTCTTTTGAGTTCTTGTATATAGGCAGTTTTCTCTCACTATCTTTTTGCTACTTTATAGCTTTAATGACGCCGCCAGTTTTGTTGCTGCTATATTTTTATCGCTTCATCACCAATTACTGTTTCATGCACCCGCTCCGCATGTATCGTTGTAATTATAAAACATTCATTTTCTGTTGTATTTGTTTGAATAGTTCATATTTTTTCGATTGCTGCTTAAGGTGTTTCTATTAATATTTGCTTGTATATATCTTTGATATGGATGTGTGCTTTATACTGTCTAAATCTGGACTCGTGCGCGTTTGTCCTTTCGGTAAACAATAAAGTAGAGTACCAAGCGAACTTCATTTAAGCGCCATCAATCCTTTTGGAAATTTTTCGTTTTCTCTATGAAGATTATGTAATATTGTATTTTGTTATATTATTGCACACTAGGCAAAACATAGAGAGCCTATTGCTTTACCTTACATTAAATGTAATTATATATAAACATTTTTTTTTTGATTTTTTTTGAACATTTAGTTATTACTTAAACTGTATCTGTTTCATTTTGTGCCCACTTTATATATTATTTTTTCATTAATTCAATAAACAAAGTGTAGTATGAAATAAATAAATTGTAAAGTAAGCAAAACAGATAGGAAACAAATTGACAAGCTTATAAAAGTGGAAAGGATGACTTGGAAAAAGGTATTAAGCGTATTATATATAATTAGGTAGTTCTTATGAATAGTATAACGATTTTTATGAGTCTCAAAAGGTTAAGATGGTAATATCAAGTTAGCTTACCATGCTGTTTTATTCTTGTTGTAGCAGTGCGTGTGCCATCAAATAGGTGAAACCATTCACTTAATTGTAATCAATTGTCCCTATCAGAAGTCCAAATGGTTTCACATCGCAATTGAAAAGTGTGGTATCAAGTGGGAACTATTACAAGCGGGAAATTTCGGGTATGTAGGGGATGATCTGGATAAGTATAGTTTACCTATTAATGTATTCAAGTCCGGAGGTTGAGTATAGGCTGACGCAGCGTCTCCTGGGAGGGTGCTTTTGCGGCTGACTGCTAGTATAGGGTTATTTTTGCTTAGACGGTGTTTCGCCGGCATTTCCGGGCATACTAGTCCAACGCTTTTTGTGGATATTCGGAAGCCTTATCTTGCTCGTTTTTTCATACGGAATTCTTAAGTGTTGAACTCGCTCATAGTCACTACGGAAATGAAAACTTATGTATCCTGCTGCGAGACTGTCGTATACTACAGTAAACAGCGTACAGTATCTATATAAGATGTGCGCACTCTAAGGCGCATCCTATTTTGCTGTATTAGTTATGTTCAAATTAAACTATATGGCCGTGCAAAAAGATGCCGGCTGTCGCTATTGGGCTTAACTGGCCTCTATTGCGTCACACCAAGGGAATTTGAAACGTTTCCCCTGGTCCTTGTCATCGGAGTGTGCCCAACCTCATCTTTACATCAATGTTGTGGTGTTTTTTGGTTGTTGGTGTTTTTGTGGTTTTTGGTTTTTTGTTGTGGTTGGTGTTTTTGTGTTTTTTGGTTGTTGTGTGGGGGGTTTTTGTGTGTTTTTGGTTTGTTTTTTTTGTTTTTGTTGGTTTGGGTTTGTTTTTTTTTTTTGTTTTTTTGGTTTGTGTGGGGTTTTTGTGTGGTTTTTTTTGGGTTGTTTTGGAGATCGTTATATTTGAACCAAGTTTTCAGCAAACTGAGATGCAGTGAACATTTCCTTCAAAGAAAAGTTGCCTGTAAAGATATTCGCCGTGAAGCCAGAAATAATAGTAATGTATGAATAAAAAAATGCATATATGGAAAGCTTTTGCATACCTTTCACGTGCTGTAGGCAGGCCTTAATTGCACGCATTATTGGAAAGCTATATTTCAAATTGGAAGTTTATTTCGAAATTTCCTCCGCATATTTTTTCACGCAAATTGTACTACTACAGCTTGGACGATTTTACTTCCGCCTAGCTGCGACGATGGAATTTTGAATGCTTTGTACAAAGAACATCATCAATAACTTTAATACTTACAGGAGTTATGTTTAAAGCTAATGAAAAGCAAAAGGAAACCGTTGAGCTAAAGTTTGCTTTACCTTCCAAATTTGGTATACCATCTACAAAGCGCATATAATCTTTCATTACATACTTTAGGCGCACTGAGCTCTACCAATTACATTATTACTTCAGAGTATTATAAAAGTGCTTTGTTAACTACTTGTCTGACCTTTCCGCAGGCGGTGCTGAAATCTATGCTGCAATAATACTTTTCAGATAATGAAAATAATCGTAGTAGCGCACTTTGAGGCTGCAGCAGCAAATTGATAAAAGCTCTAATGGTATAAGTATTGTCGTTCAGATCTGCTTATAAGTGAGTGATATGAAAGTCGCCGCGTATTTACAATTCTTTGTTCTTCCTTAAAAGCGGCGCTGTGCTCGCCATTGCTGTACAATATGTTTTTATAAAGCAAAAAATATCTTCAAAATATCTTTCTTTATATTCCGTAATGCGATAAAGTTATAGTACAGCTACGCTAACGGAAGCCAACTAGTGCACTTAAAATCTTTTAGAAAATAAGACAAGCGCAAATGCGAACAGTTCCATATTGGTGAAAGTGCGCCACGTGATAGGACTGAGGTGAAGAGGGGCATTTGTTCAAGAAATGTTATAAATACTATTCACTTGGATACTAAATCTGCGCATCCAATGAAAGGATGACAATTTAATTTGTGTGTTTTATGTTGTTGTACACAAAAAAGCGCATCAATAGCTTAGTTGTCATATTTGCAAGCGTCTTTGTTGTTGAAACTGGAGATGCTGCTTATTCAATGTTGATTCTTGTTTCATGTGATGAAAGTGATATACGAGTTATATACATATATATATATAGATATATATATTAGGGCGGTCGATTATAAAATCGCTCATGCTCTGTGAAAATCGTATTCTAGGATCAAAATAAGAAACTTTGCCGAAGGAACCATACCTCTAAAACGAATTCTGATGTCCCCCCCCTTTGGGTCGAACTTTTGGGTAGGGGCAATTCCAATTCTACCTGCTGTGTCTTGTGGTGGCTTAAAAAAAACACACACAAGCATTTACGATCTGCAATTGTGTCACAGTGATACCTTCATTTTTAAAACGGTTGAATAAAAAACCCACACAACTATGTTTACGACATGCAAATGCATCACAGGGTGCCTTGGTTTTTAAAAGGGGCGTTGTAAAAACGCTAATAATTTTTTTAATTTCTTTTCTATTACTAAGTTAAATTCATTTTTCATTTACATATGTTCTGACTAAATAAATTTCTAAAGAGAAAAATAAACTCCAAAAGAAAAAGCATAGGCATTTCAAAGTGGGATTTTTTCAAATTTGCCCGACGCCCAAAGGTGGGCATCAGAATTCGTTTTTAGAGGTATGGCTTCCTTCGGCAAAGTTTCTTATTTGTGATCCCTAGAATATGATTTTCATAGAGACAACGGGCGATTTTTGCCTCCCCACAAATCGACACTGTGCCTAATATATACATATATGTATATATGTATACAGACTGAGCAGTGCTACTTATATCTGACCACCGATCCTGAGCAATTTGAAGCGCAGCTGCGTTTGTTGATATTTCATACAATAGTATTGACAAAATACTTTTTTCAAGGAGTAAATACTATTAAGGCTTGAAATTCAATAGAATTGAATTAGTTTTTCACATAAGCCAGATGAAAGAATACTTATTGCTTAAATATCTAGGCTAGTACGTTTGTGGAGGTAGCTTCCTACTGAATTAAAGATTTAAACTTCACTTGAATTAATAATGCAAGAAAAGTATTTTTAAAATTTAATACGCTTGAATCCAAATACTATTTCCGGTTGCTAAACGGAAGTAAAAGAAGTTTAGTGCAGAGAATTCATGTTTGAGGTGAAAAAGTGAAACATATAAACATGCCAACGCCAAAAAGTAGGCAACATAAAATATAGTGAGACAAACGCAAGAAAATAAAGTTAAAGTAAATGCGTAAGTTTTGCAAAGGCAACAACAATTTAAACGCTAATGATGATATTTTTCTCTGAAACTACAAAAACTCAAACAATATAAGAATTGTTTATACAAACGAATAGAAAGCAAAACTATTTAAGTGCAAGCATAAATGTTTATGTTTACGCTTGTGTAAGTTAACGGAACAAACGAGCGCACATGGAGAGGAAGTTAAAAAAATACATTTCCGTTTCCACACGAAGGATACTGATACTTGACTGATATTGCGGTCTGACCAGGAGATGTCAGTCATTCACTCATTTTCCTTTAAGCTAAGTCATACTGCAGCGCTTTCCAAAAACTCTCTTTGATATAACTATGAAAGTTACAATCTTCGTACACGTACTTTTATCTTCTCCGCTCTACTTTCCTCTAACTCAAATCTGAATAACTTAACACGCACCACAATAGTAGTCCAAATAGTAACAAATCATTTCTTGAAGTAGGCTTTTAGGCGCAATAACGACTAGCATGCAATAAATTCAACATAAATATTTGTCTCCCTCTTCACTTGCTATTTGATTGGACGTAAAATGTAAAAAAAAGTTTTTGTGTATAGTAACCAGGGTATTCAGGTATTTGGCAGGGTTCATTGATGATCAAAAATTTTTTTGGTGGAATGAAATTTAAGTATACAGATAGCGTTGCTATTGTGAGAAGATATTGTAGTTGAAATGTATGACAGTTATACAAATGGTGGTGATATGGTGTGCGCAGCTGTTGGTATAAAAAACATGAAGGTGCACATACTATAAAAAAAACACATGAATTAACGAAAGTTATTTGCGAAACTTGTTACAGTACAGTTATTGCTTTATTTAATAGATTGAATACAATTGTATACAAAAGTGGAGAGGTAAAGCAGCTTTTTGTTTCTGAAAGCTGCTACAGCACTCTTTACAAAGTTCAAAGAAGAACATATGCGCCTAAACGTATGTAATACTTAGAGCGGATACAACCTTAACGTAGCACACTTTCAGACGCATTTAATACTATCTACTTCATTAAAAAAAAGGTAGTTTTCAGTATCGGGAGCGAACTCATTTTGCTCCAAACTGCCTAACCGCTATACAAGTTGGTGGTTCATACTCAATTTTAGGTTGTTCATACTCAAATTTTGTGCACATATTCTATCCGATAACATAAAAAACTAAAAGAAAAAATTATTTACTGAAAGTTTCTTTGAAAGTTTTTACAGTACAGTAATTGCTCTATGGAGCAGAGTGAATAGAATTGGCTAAAAAAATTGGAGTAGTGAAGCTGCTTCCTATTTCTGGAAGTCGCAACAGAACTCATTGTAAAGTTCAAAAAATACATGTGCGCTTAAAAGTATGTAATACTTAGAGCGGATGTAGCACTAAACTTAGTACACTTTCAGACGCACTTAATACTATCCACTTCTTTAACAGAAAAGGCAATTTCCAGTATCGGGATAACTCATTTGGTTTCAAACTCAGTTATTGATAAGCTTGAAAATATGGTCTATCTGATAACATAAAAAAAATCATTAGTGAAAGTCACTTGCAAAAGCTTTTTACAGTACAGTAATTACTTTCTTCAGTAGATGCAACATAATTGATTAAAAAATCAGAAGAGTAAAGCAAAGTCCAAAAATATAATATGCGCCTAAAAGCGTGTAATACTTAGAGCGATGTAGCACTAAGCGTAGTTCAGTTTCACTGCTGAGGACGACTTCGATTAGAAAAATGTTTTTAAAGCATTTTGATATCATTTTCCTGCGACTTTTACCTGAGCCCATCGGAGTGATAGAGGTGGCGGCGGCCGCCGAATTCTAACTTTATATAAAAGGCCAGTGTCTAAATATGTTGCATACTTTTAGGCTTACTTTTTGCAATAGATTTTGCTTAAAAGTACGATGAAATTTTATTTAGTTTTAGTTTTTTTCTGCGCTTAATTTTATACTTGCGATAATACTTTGCAAATTAAAAAACAAAAAAAAACACTTTTCGAATCACATAATATTTGTTTTTTTTTCCACTTACGACCAGCTGACTTTATGCTTAAGACCCTGCTTGGCAAAGACAATTTTTGATTTTGTGCTGCCATCCCAAGATTTACCTATTTTCTTCCGCATTTCTTTCTTATTCTCCACTGCGTTTATATTTTTCACTTTTCCGCACTCTTCTCTTGTGTTTTTTTGTTTTGGATTTTTTTCCTTTTTCCTCCTTTCTTTATTTTATTCATTCGCATGCGCTAATCTCACATAAAGTAAAACCATAAAACCTTACACCATCTGCACCCCAACGCTGGGCTTTTCTTGCCACCTTAAATAAAGCTAAGCAATTTCTTGTGAATTGTGCTAAAGAAAAAAATTCTTTAATCAGCTTAAACTCGCATACGCATTGATTGGAAAGGGGATGCTGGTTGTTTGTATCTGCGCGTAGCTGTTGCGTTTATTTGTATAATTTTCACAAAAAAAAAGGTATAAAAGGATAAAGGATGCCTTGGATTACGGAATCTTTTTAGCTGTGTGTGTGTTTAGGAGGCAATTTCGCTCAATATAGCCTATTTATACTCCCAAGATTCGCAAAGCAATGTGTTAAATAGTAGAAACGTAATGTTAGATTTTCCTTAGTTTTCACTAAAAATTTCGATTTGTAATGATATTTGGTATGAATGAATGGTATCACTTCAAAAAATGCATCTTCCTTTTCTTCTTCTTCCAAAACGCGCCTTCAACTACATTGGGTCTTGCCTCCCTCTAGACCTCGTTGTGTTATTGATTTGACCTTTTTCAAGGAACACTGTAAAAAAAATTATGTTATTTTCCCGTTTTGCTTAACTACTTGTAACTGATGAGACAAAAGACCTTCAGGTAAGTATCAGCGTATTTCAAAGGAAACAGACTTACAGCTGTGTGACATAAATTGTTATGCTAAAATGTGAGTGAATGGGGAGAACAAATAAAATGCAAGGAAAGCAAAATTTAGCGCAAATTTCTTTACGCATCACTGCGTAATTTTCGGTATTTGTTTTTTATACCTTATTCGTAATTTTGGATTTTTTATTTGAACAGCCTTACGTCAGCTTGGGTGAATGTGCTATTTGTGTACCAATCTTTGTGTGATATATAGGGCTGTTAATAAAAACTATGTTTAGAATCAACAGATCGAACATAGTTAATCCCTGAAAGTATGCTTTTGCTGTACCATTATATATCCTTTGATTGTACATGAAAGCTGGTGCCCGAGCAGGAAGAGATAATTTCAAGAATATTTAGTCAGTTAAAATTAATGGAAATGAAATTAGCTATCAAATCAGGTCAACAGACCAGCTCAAATAAGCACAATCTGTTAGTTAGTATTTCTGTAAAGATTCTTTAATGGGAGAATCGCTACATGGAGCCCGAGACATACTCGTGTCTTTTTGACTGTGAATGCAAACAAAATAAGCTGTATTAAATCTGCAAACAACTACCGAACATCAGAGAACTTATATCTTCCGACAGCTAAGAGACTAAAGAAACCATCTGACTTGCTAAACAATTTTAAACAGTAAGCTCAGAGGGGATTGTTATGGCGATGCTTTAAAACTTTCCCTATAAGGGGTTTAAATATCTTAGCGCTTATCTTCAAATTGTCTTCTGTTCACCTTCGCTCCTTTTTGGAAAAATTTAAAATGCCGAGGGTGGTACAGCTAAAAAATCTGGGAAACCAACCAACGTAGAAGCTTCATATAGTCCCAAGATTGACATAGAACACTGATGGCTGTCAACACACTGTACTAGGAAATTACTCGGGATTTATGGCTTCAGAATATCACCTTCACAGTGAGTCGAAAATACTCATTATTTTTCTAATCTACCAATTCCGGACGGAATTTTCATGGCAGATAAGTTTTCTCTGAGAAACTTTTCTTGGTTGGAAGACATTTTGTCGAATATATATTAATGTTGCTTTTTCAGGGAATTGAACTCAGGAACTTTGGTGTGGTGGGCGAGCAGGCTACCATCACACGACTTTGATCGCCAAATGTAATGCACAAAAAACTTCGGTCTCTTTACAAATATAAAATTTAACTTAATAGTAAGTCGCCCACTTCACATTGTATACTTCAAGGCCCTAATGATTTGCTATTTTGGATTTTTGACAATAAAGTAGAAACAGAAACAAATTTGACTTACGTAGCTAGGCGTTAAGTTATAAAACAGATAGAAAACTACATTCAATATAGAAGTAAAGAAATTAATGACTTTGAGTAGGAAAAAGCATAATTTGGGTGTTCTTCACCTTAACTTCTACGTAAACATATATTTGTATAAACGTTCATACAAACGGCTAGAAAAAACAAAATTGCGTTGTAACAGAGATAAGGGATTGATTGAAAGAAAAAACGAGAGGATTAGAGTTAAATAAATTGCAACGAGGGTAAAACAAAGTTTGAGGGTGAGTTGATTAGCGGTTCGAAAAGTCAATCCAGTAAGAGTGATAGTAAATAAGATAGCCAGGTAAGGGGTTATAAAGGCAAACAAAAAATGTAAGCACGACAATGATACCCAACAAAGGTTTATAGTATTAGGAAAGTTTGGATAGTGTATCGCTTCAGTAGATGCGATTTGAATTTAACTTTTAGATAACAAGGCAGTTGACTGCAATCAACTTTTCAAAAACTTAGATATTTTTTCTAAAGAAAATGCCATTTTATCCAATATTGAGAGTTACAATAAAGCCCAAGACTTTTCTACAACATAACGCATGAAGAAATTTCATTGCATAGTTATAGGCACATCCAATTTTTATCAAAAAGTTATTCAAACTTGCTGCAGCCCCAAATTGTGACACAAATCAATTTACTTAAATTGCGCGCAATGAGCTGTTAAATTAACACTAAATTTCAAGAAGAGATAAAACAAATAAAGAAATCACCAAACTAAACAAACTGTTGTTACTTTGCCTTAAAGTATGCTTTCATCTTGCGGCATACAATTTAGTGAAGATATACTTTTCAGTTAAAATTGTTACCTTTACCAAATATATTTGCTTGCAGTTTTCAGGCAATCGTCATAAAATTTCTCGTAAGCAAACAAAAATGGCGGAAATAAACAACAAAGTTCATTTAGCATTAAATAAATAAGGCATAAAAGACATTGACAATCAGCACTTTATTTGACAGCTGTATATCTAAATTGATATAAATGAATATGAATACGCACTGACATTTTGGTAAATAAAGTACATAAGCATTCGTACAGGAAAGTAAGCACGTTGTTTGCCGAATATTGCGTAATGATACTCGTACACAAAGTTATATAAATCGATGTGGCAAATGATGCGCGCAAAAAAGTATGCTACAGGCATATAATTTAGATTGATATTCAAAGTGCTGATGATGATGATATGAAATTATTTTTGGAGCAAATCAGCTGATAAAAGAGAAATTGAAGTGAAAACTTGAGTGCGTAAAGTTTTTTTTATGAAAACTGAAATAATGTGCACTTAAACCTCCCTTGGGTGGACACTCATAGTCAGCCAAATTTTTTCCGCCCAAAAGCGGTGTCTGCTCAATGGAGTGGGAGTTTTGAAAACAAAGTTTTAAATGATATGAAACACGATACGAAAATGAAGCCAAACCAATGAAACCGAAATGGTATATGTTATATATCCTGTAATCAGAAGATCGTACAAACTGGCAGAGATACTAGAAAAAACTGCGAAAAAATGTAGTCGCGTAAACTTTATACTGACAAACAGGCAATCATTGCGACAAAAATCTCGCCTGGCACTACAACTAGAAGTGTGTTAGCGTGCCATTTAGCACCTGGAAGTTCTGGAACGAAGAGGTAGTTGAACAGGAAGAGCAGAAAATGCTGCACATGATCAACCAAGTAGGAAAGTTTGGAAACCAAGCGTAGGGCAGCAAGGTGTAAAAATCACGTCAAATCAAACTTTCAGCACTAGAAAGCCGCTAGTGGTGTGAGCCCTAGGTAACTTCTAGTATTTTTCAAGAGGGCATGGTTATTTTAGAACATAAATATCAGTTTTTGAGGGGGTTTTTCAGTTTTAATGTCGAATAAGCTTCTGGTAACTCTATAGACACATTCTTTGAGTACCTCCAAGTTCACCTGACCCATGTCAGGCAATCTGGAAGCCTTGTAGGACCAACCTCTTTTCATTTGCATATACAAACCGCAATCAGTACTAAGTTTTTTGAGGCATATTAATGAATATTCATTCTGTTACTTTGTTTGCTTACGGAGGATTTCGTGTCCGTCCAAGAGAGTTATTTGATTCAGAGTTTCGTTTTCGCCCAGTGAAAGTTTTTCATCTCATTTTTATAGCAAATTACTCTCGCGGGTCTGCCGCGCGAGTGTCTGCCTTACGGGGGAAATTTGTTCTAAAGTTGTACTAAAAACTTTATGCCTAAAAAAATGTCCGGCCAAAGAGATTTTCCCCTAATGGCGGTTTCATTTAAGAGGAGTTTCTTTGTATATCAAAATTTGCGTGGGCGTGGGTGTGTGTGGGGTGGGGCGAAGCGGGGGTGTGAGTGGGGTATTGGTGCGTTGGGGAGAGGAGAATCATGGTAATCATAGTGATAATTTGCCTAAAAGTATGCAACTGTTTCTCGGAAATTCTTAGCGCAAAAGTATGATCAGAATTATACAGAATATATAAGCTACTTAATGGAGTCAAATACTTTGGAATTTCAGGAAAAAAGGCATAAAATTAAGGGAAAATGACCATAAGCAAAATGAACCTAGGGTAACCCTGGAATGCGTTTGTATGACATGGGTTTCAAATGGAAGGTATTAAAGAGTATTTAAAGGGACCGACCATAGTTCTTCTATAGGTGGACGCCATTTCGGATATCGCCATAAAGGTGGACCGGGGGTGAATCTAGAATGTGTTTGTACGATATGGGTATCAAGGAAAGGTATTATGGAGGTTTTAAAAGGAGTGAGCCTTAGTTGTATAGTGAAGGCGTTTCGAGATATCGACCAAAATGTGGACCAGGGTGATCCAGAACATCATCTGTCGGGTACCGCTAATTTATTTATATATGTAATACCACGTGGCGGCCACCGTGGTGTGATGGTAGCGTGCTCCGCCTATCACACCGTATGTCCCTGGTATGTAATACCACGTACAGTATTCCTGCCAAGATTCCAAGGGCTTTAATCCGCCTGCAAAACTTTTCATTTCTTCTACTTATATGGTAGGTTTCACACCCATGTTACAAAGTTTTTTCTAAAGTTATATTTTGCGTCAATAAACCAATCCAATCACCGTGTTTCATCCCTTTTTTCGTATTTGGTATAGAATTAGGCTTTTTTTCATTTTTCGTAATTTTCGATATCGAAAAAGTGGGCGTGGTTGTAGTCTGATTTCGTCCATTTTAAATAGCGATCTGAGATGTAGCGTCCAAATTTCATCAAGATACCTCAAAATTTACTGAAGTTATCGTGTTTACTGACGGACGGACGGAAATGGCTAAATGAATTTCTTTTTTCGCCCAGATCATTTTGATATATAGAAGTCAATATCTATCTAGATTAGTTATGCCGTTACGGATTACCGTTATGCGAACACAGTTAATATACTCTGTGAGCTCTGCTCAGCTGATTATAATAAAACAGCACTTCTACTAGTCAGCAAATTTCAAACATAGCTATTAAAACAAAGCGCAAGAAAATGTAGCTCAAAAAGGTAGAAAATGAGAAAACTTTTGCTACCACTTTACTATTATTACATTTCTTTCACTTAGCAACTTTCACTAACAAATAAATAATTTCTTTAACTGCTTGGCAGCTTATTTGCTTTTGTTTCTATACTTCATTGCTTTACAAATTGATAAATATCTATAATAAGCAGACCGAATAAACGCACAAATATGTATATATTGCATTCGTTAGCAAAGCCGGAAAAGTTGAAAAAAAAATTTCGGTCAATTCGACCATAATTAATGCGCCTGATAAGTATGTTAGTATGTTGTACAGGAATTACGAATATTTTTGCTTCTTTAATTTGATTACTGCTTCTGTTCGGATCGATCGATTGTTGCTTGCCCGCTGCTTTCTGTGTGGTATTAATATGTAAAACTTTGTTTTATTTATCTTATGCTGACCATGTGAAGGCGTTTACTTACACATAAGCATTGAGGGAAAGAAAA
This sequence comes from Eurosta solidaginis, assembly GCA_029619165.1. Classification (NCBI taxonomy): domain Eukaryota; kingdom Metazoa; phylum Arthropoda; class Insecta; order Diptera; family Tephritidae; genus Eurosta; species Eurosta solidaginis. The sequence continues at coordinate 22,583 of JARSSU010047050.1, forward strand.
TATATTGAAAAAATTTCTGGCATATATTTAGGGGCGCGCTTTGTATGTTTAACACATAAGAGTCATACTAGTGTTAAATTGGAAGTGATGAGGTACATCTGGGGGGCGTTGCTTGTCATTAGTTTGGATATTCTTGAGACGTGATTGTACTATTTGGCTACAATTTGCTTTGAAATGATGGAATAGCTGCTATCATATAAGAAGTAGCAGCAGTCTAATTTCTAAGAAGTTTGTAAAAGGTGGATGTGTTTAATTCAAATGGAAAACAATCGTATTATTCGCTTTAATATTTGGGGGTGGAGGTAGCGAAATTGTGAAATATTTGCTAGCACCAATATTTCAGAGAAATTTTCACATTTGTTGAAATATTGAAATTTGAGGATACGCAAGAGGCTGATAAACTAACTGATTGTTCATTGAGAGTAGAGTTCAATTCTCACTCCAATGTTAAACTTACTGACAGTGTGGATCAGCCTTCGATTTCTAGGCTGAAATTTCATACGCCGCTATACTGGACCAAAATGTCACCACTTAGAAAAGAGAGGAGAGAACTTATGATATGTTTGCAAAGGTCGATGATACTAATAGCATAAGCATATGCCCCGCTTGTAAAATAGATAGTACCATGACAGAATCCAGATATAGGCAAATTTGCTTGAAAACCTCGTTGGGTTTGGAATGGGCTGAGGAGTGTTTATGGCTCGTTTGGTTGCTTACCTTAATTTGGTAAATACGAGTTGGTTTTGCAGGGAATTAAAACTCAGACACATGGAAGTGTAGGCATTTCCTAGTCGCGCTGTTAGGAACTGCACTGACGTCGATAAAGGGATGGTGTAAAGATTTGGCATACCGCAAAACTGCGCCCGTAACAAGATACTAAAAGTCTGCATTGTGTCGCTGCTCTGAACTATGTCTGAAGAAGTCAAGCTATTACGAGAAGGGAGGTGTTGACGGAGAGTTTCACAAAATCGATACTCAGCCACAGCTGCATGATTTTTCTAAAAAGATCGATCGATTGCGGTAGATGTTTCACTTTCTATGGTTTCATACTTCAAGTTTCAAGCTCATCAGTTGAGTACTTAACAATCGATCACAACATTCCAATCTCATAGTAATTTTCTAAATATCTACTTTGCGCCATCTAGCGCCATTTTCCCCATTTCTGCATTGTTAAAGTGCTCTGAACTATGTGTAAGATTTCAAATTTCTAGCTCATGTGCATTGCTGTTGGCTAAAATATCTAGCTCCTGGCGTCACCTAGCGACAGCTGTTTTTCCTCATATTGCATTTCCGTAGGGTTCTGAAGTATGTTCCTAGTTTTAGGATTTTTTGCGGAAAAATTTGAAAGTGATCTAATATAAAGATAGCAAACTTAATATTTATTAACTCTTCTTATTAAAAAAAACCTATATTTGTATTTTTAGAAATTGATCCACGTTGTCTTAAACTTGAAGGCACAAGTGATAAAATATCGGCAAATATATAGATTAACCGTCAATACACGCACATGTGCAAATATACAAATACGCGCATTCGCTCTTTCATCAAAATATTTATTTTTAACTTAATTTATTTACATTTTATGTGAGTAATGAACTTTTTGGCTTCCATTAACTCTCGCTTCCCTACATCACATTCTACCGGCCTAAATCAAAGTGCCACACTTATCTACTTACATGTTTTGCTTGTGATTTCCGTTAAAAAGTACAGTCTAATTTTCCTGCGTCTTTTTTCTCTTTCTCTGAGTTTTCACTTTTTGTTTTACTTTTCGTTAATTGAATGTAATTTATCATCACAAGTAAGCTTTGTGTGTTGATATTTCTGCACTTAAAATCAGTTGATTTTCATCTTGCGCACAACCAACATAGCATTGGAGCTGTTTGCCTTTAGATAACTTCTTTTAAACCTGTATATTTGTTTTTCCCGACCCCAACATATTTTGCTCTAAAGAAATGTTTAAAGGGCTGCTCTAATTTAACGCAGCTTCTTAAAGTTAATATTTTTACTGATTTCAATGCATATGAGCTGTGTTTATTTTGAAGTATATAGCTACATATATAGATATATATATGCAGTAGAGCGGGTCAAATTGTATGGATGGATTTTTTAAAATCAGGAGTATAGCAAAAACGTAATCTGCAGATGATTCTAAGAAAAATTGGCGAAGACACCATAGCTCTAAGTCTGATTTTGAGGTCCCCACTTTTGCAAAATAGATATTTTGCATTTGAATGTAGGGTTTGGTCAAAAAATCTTCATAACTTCTGACAGAATTATAGGAAAAATCCCGTATTGGGCTTACTTTAGAAAGTATTTTACGTACATTTCAGAACCTGTATTAATATCTATAGTGTTTTTGAATTTAGTAGAAATTATGAGAAATTTGCCTAAAATGAACTTTTAACTAATATATTGTTACGACTTTAGCGTAATTCTGCTTTCTTGCACCCTTCTGCTAACGTTCGAATCACTAAACTGTTGAATAAATAACTTCAATATTTAATAATGCAAACGGTCTTAGACTACTTTCACAATAACACTTCTACTTCTCGACAGATAGCGTGCTTAAATCGAACTCAAACTATGACTGCTCAGCGCACTATTTTATACTCTGTGATGTCTCGTTCGCATATTTCTAGGCGTTTCTATTCCTAGAATTTACTACTCATTTACCAGCTATAAATTTCTCAGCTATAACTACAGATGCACGATTATTATAGCTTCTCGCATAGCCAATGCGCATGTATATGTGAGTGATACTTCCACAGATGATAGCCTACTTTTTGAACTATCTCAGGTAGATGCATGTGTTTGTGCGTCTCTCTCCGCTGCTTGTATAGACATAATGATTGATTTGTTGATGTGCATGCAAGTCACTGCTTAGTATTGGCTTAGAGATGATAGTATCCCTTAGTGTTGCTAATATTCGTCACAATATTATTATTTTTATCAAATTTCTTATGGAAATTTTTTTCTTTACAGCTAAAAAGCAAAACATTTCCAACAACTTTCATTCAGAGAGTTTTTCTTTTTTCAAATTCGTTTTAGTAGAAAAATATGTCTGCTTATTACTTGAAAATACAGGTTTTTTTTTGAAAATTTTTTTCTACTAAAACGAATTTGAAAAAAGAAAAACTGAATGAAAGTTGTTGGAAATTTTCTGAACTTATTTTAGCCGTAAAAACAAAATTTCCATAAGAAATTTGTTAAAAATGATAATATAATAATTAAAAGTTCATTTTAGGCTAATTTCTCATAATTTAAGCCGGATATCTCTACTAAAATTCAAAAACACTATAGATATTAATACAGATTCTGAAATTTACGTTAAAAACCTTTAAAGTAAGCCAAATATGATGAATTTCCTATAATTTTTTAAGAAGCTATGAAGATTTTGTGGCCAAACCCTACATTCAAATGAAAATATTTATTTTGCAAAAGGGGGACCTCGAAATCGGACATAGAACTATGGTGTGTTCAGCAATTTTTCTCAGAATCATCTGTAGATTACGTTTTTGCTATACTCCTGATGGGCAAAATATGTGACCCGCTCTAATATGCAGGTAGTTACAGGATTGTGTGTATTATTACAAGACTGTGTACGTGCTTGCATATTTTATGCTGAAAATTCGTATTAATAAGTAAGATAAATAAGCGAGCGTTAGGCAGTGAATTTGATTTAAGGTTGAAATAAGAAAATTAACTGAATGTACTACCTTGCGAGTAAAATAAGGTTGAAGGTGGCGTATGAGTAATCTGAATTGTTGATAAGTAAACATCTTTGCCCACGGTTTGGAAGAATTTTGAATATAAGCGTAAGTTTTAACCGTAGGGTGTAAGTGTAAGGTGGTATGATATAAGAGGGATATATCTAGAATGCAAATGTAGGCGGTGTTTGGGGAATTAGTATACTATATGAAGTACGAGAGAGTGTGTAAGCGTAGTTGAAGAATGTGATATTGGTATGCTGTATAGATCAAAAGATCGTAGGCGTAGTGTGTGACATTGGTATGAAATATGAAGTTATAGCGAACGTGAGCGTAAGTGTAGTCACTTAACTGTAGCGTAATGTAAATGTAGCATAATTGTGGTAGAGCTGATTTGACCAAAATCATACAGCAACGCAAGGAAAAAACGTCATCTACATATAATAAAAGTCTCTAAACGAATAAATACTTTGTAGGCATGCAAGTATGGGAAGAGATGTATACACTGCTATTCCTTTGAAAATTAAAAATTAAAAGCGGGAGATGTGATAGAAAACTTGAGAAAATACATAATTTTTATTACTAATATACAGTGTGTTTACAAAAACAAAGCACGTGATAGGATAGTCAAGCTTGTGATGAAATTTGTTTCTTTTTATGGGTTTGCTGGTATTAACATCTTTGTACATTCTCATTTTGCATCTATATGAAACAAGTAAGGAAGTCTAAGTTCGGGTGAAATCGAACATTAAATACCCTGCTGTACACATGAAATGCTGTTGTTGTTTGTTTTGTGTGCTTAATAGTGCTACAAAGCTGCGCAAAAGTACATATACATATGCTTCTATTCTGAACTAATTTTTCTTCGAGTTAAGGCTCCCGAAACATAGAAAATTGCTTAGTCATAAAAGGAGCGGTGCCACGCTCATTTTTTTAAATTTGAAGTTTTTCCTATTTATTGTTATAAATCCACTTGGGAAATGAAATACCATTGATATGTAGCTCTTTTTTGCAAAGATACAGCTTATTTTATTCGTCCGCGACCCTTATATAAAAGTGGGCGTGGTCCTTAATCGATTTCGTTAATTTTTCTTCAAAGCATCCCCTATAGTAAAGGCAACCTCTCTGCCGAATTTTGTTATGATAGGTTTAACGATTTTGTAAAATTGATTTTATCACATGTGGGCGGTGCCACGCCCATTTTAGAAGATTTTCCAAATTTTTATGAGGAGTCTAATATCAGTCCACGCGACAAATTTCAAAATTCTAGGTGCATTATTTACTAAATAATCAGATTTTTGTGTTTTCCAAAATGTTATATATATAAAAAGTGCGCGTGGTTATCATCCGATTTCGCTCATTTTCAATACCACTCTATTCTGGGTCCAGATCAGCTCGTCTACCAAATTTGGTGAAGATATCTCAATATTTACTCAAGTTATCGTGTTAACGAGCGACGCGACGGACTGGACGGACATGGCTCAATTTAAATATTTTTTCGATACTGATGGTTTTGATATATGGAAGTCTATATCTATCTCGATTCTTTATACATGTACAACCAGCCGTTATCCAATCAAAGTTATAATACCCTGTGTACAGCTGGGTATAAAAATAGGGTGCAAACAGAAAAAAAAATGTTAAAAAAATTAATAAACTAAAACTCAATACAATAAAATTAAAATAAATCAAATATAATAAAATAAAATAAGCTAATGTTGAATAAAATAAAATCAAAAAATGCTAAATTAAAATAAAATGAAACAAAATAAAAAAAATCAAATAAAATAAATAAAATAAAATAAGATAATGTTAAATAAAATTACTTATATAAAATCAAAAAAAAACTAATTAGAATATAATGAAAAAAATATATATAATAAAATAAAATACAATACAATAAAATAAAATAAAATAAAATAAAATAAATTTAAATAAATTAAAATAAAATAAAATAAAAAAATTTTATTAAATTAAAAAAATAAAATACAATAAAATAGACAGTGACAAATGCCGGAAGTGCCAACAGCAGTCGGAAACAATACAGCACCTAACAGGAGCTTGCGTTATGCTCGCAGCAACAGACTATTTAGCACGACATAACAACGTAGCGAAAATCGTTCACCAGCGCTTGGCAATCCGTACGAATCTGCTTACAGAAGAGGTCCCGTATTATAAATATACTCCCTCGGCAGTTCTAGAAAGTAGCGAATATAAACTATACTGGGACCGCACTATACTTACAGATAGAAGTATACCCCATAACAGGCCGGATATAGAAAAGAAAGAAAAGAGCGCGTATTTAATTGATATTGGGGTTCCCAACACGCACAACTTGAAAGACGTGCACACAGAAAAGAAAGTGCATAGGACTTGCTCAGGAAATGAAGCTGTTATGGCACCTCGATAAAGTAAACATAGAGCCAGTATTCATTTCATCAACAGGCGTGGTACCCAAAACCCTTATGACGACCCTGGAGAAACTAAAATTAGAAGATAAGCTTCTACCTATTCAAAAGGCAGTAATTCTATCAACAACATCCATTGTTCGTTCGTTTTTAGACACTGACATGTAATTTACAGATTATTATGAATTTACCTATGTATATTTAGTATAAATAGCTTTATATGTCTTGTTGTATACAACCGATGTATAATATATAGCCCAAAGTGGAGCTCAAGGAAGAAATAAAAAATAATAATTAAAAAAAAATAAATAAATAAGATAAAATAAAACATATCAGAACAAACTGAAGTAAGGTAAAAAATAAAAATAAATAATAAAATAAATTATAATAGAACGAAATTAAATATAATCCATTTATAATCGTTATTATTAGAAGTATGCTAACCGTCCCCGACTACAGTATATTAACAAATGGAAGAGTAAGGTAACGTGAACGATGCCCGGCTACTTAAAAACACGGCTGAAGTAACAAGTACTATCGAGAATATTTCGATAAAAAACTGGTAAACAAATTCGATACTGTGCTGATAATAAACCGATAAATACCGATTAATCGGCAACACTTCCAAAATAAATCGATAACGTTTAAATAAAAAAAAATATTTCGTATATATGGTAGCTGGTAAATTGTATTTAATATTATGTGTATAAATAGGCTATTTCTGACCACAAATTTGCTTTAAAAATATTTCTTCGATAGTAGTGCGATAAATTTGCTAAAGAAAATCGATAAATTTCGTTAAAAAGTCGATATTATTACGATAACAAACTGATAAACTGCCTATAAAAATTAGATACATTTTTTTATATTTAATCCATAAATTTCGATAACGATGTTTACAAATTTTTGTTCATGATATGGGCAAACGCAGAATATGAGTGTAAATTAAGTGTAAGTGTAAATGTGAGCGTAATATTTAGTCCGTTGTATGGGGCGTAATGTATGGGATTAACAGGAGGAAGAAAAAGGCAAGGAAAATAGGAAAAAGAGGGCGAGACAGGATGATGAGAAACCCAAACCGAAACTGAAACCAAGATTAGAAGGCGCGCTATCTTTTTTTATTGAAGTTCTAATGCTTTTTTGTACTCAGTTGAGCAGAGCTCACAGAGTATAATAACTTTGATTGGATAACGGTTGGTTGTACAGGTATAAAGGAATCGAGATAGATATAGACTTCCATATATCAGAATCATCAGTTTCGAAAAAAAATTGATTGAGCCATGTCCGTCCGTCCGTTAACACGATAACTTGAGTAAATTTTGAGGTATCTTGATGAAATTTGGTATGTATGTTCCTGGGCACTCATCTCAGATCGCTATTTAAAATGAATGAAATCGGACTATAACCATATCATGATGAAATTTGGCAGGAACGTTACTCCTATTACTATATGTATGCTTAATAAAAATTAGTAAATTCGGAGAACGACCACGCCCACTTAAAAAAATATTTTTTTTTAAGTAAAATTTTAACAAAAAATTTAATATCTTTTCAGTATATAAGTAAATTATGTCAACATTCAACTCCAGTAATGATATGGTGCAACAAAATACAAAAATAAAAGAAAATTTAAAAACGGGCGTGGCTCCGCCCTTTTTCATTTAATTTGTCTAGGATACTTTTCATGCCATAAGTCGAACAAAAATTTACCAATCTTTGTGAAATTTGGTAGGGGCTTAGATTCTAGGACGATAACTGTGGAATCGGTTGAAGCCACGCCCAGTTTTTATACACAGTCGACCGTCTGTCCTTCCGCTCGGCCGTTAACACGATAACTTCAGCAAAAATCGATATATCTTTTACTAAACCAGTTACGTATTTATCTGACTCGCTTTGTATGGTGTACAAAATGGCCGAAATCCGACTGTGACCGCGCCCACTTTTTCGATTTCGAAAATTACGAAAAATTAAAAAAATGCCATAATTATATACCAAATACGAAAAAAGGGATGAAACATGGTAATTGGATGGGTTTATTGACGCAAAATATAACTTTAGAAAAAAAACTTTGTAAAATGGGTGTGACACCTACCATATTAAGTAGAAGAAAATGAAAAAGTTCTGCAGGGCGAAATCAAAAGCCCTTGGAATCATGGCAGGAAAACTGTTCGTGGTATTACATATATAAATAAATTAGCGGTACCCGACAGATGATGTTCTGGGTCACCCTGGTCCACATTTTGGTCGATGTCTCGAAAACTCCTTCACATATACAGCTACCACCATTCCTTTTAAAAACCTCATTAATACCTTTAATTTGATACCCATATCGTACAAACACAGTCTAGAGTCACTCCTGGTCCACGTTTATGGCGATATCTCGAAAAGGCGTCCACATATAGAACTAAGGCCCACTCCCTTTTAAAATACTCATTACCACCTTTCATTTGATACCCATATCGTACAAACAATTTCTAGAGTCACCTCTGGTCCACCCTTATGGCGATATCTCGAAAAGGCGTCCACCTATAGAACTAAGGCCCACTCCCTCTTAAAATACTCATTAACACCTCTCATTTGATACCCATATCGTACAAACTAATTCTAGAGTCACCTCTGGTCCACCCTTATGGCGATATCTCGAAAAGGCGTCCACCTATAGAACTAAGGCCCACTCCCTTTTAAAATACTCATTAACACCTTTAATTTGATACCCATATCGTACAAACCATTTCTAGAGTCACCTCTGGTCCACCCTTATGGCGATATCTCGAAAAGGCGTCCACCTATAGAACTAAGGCCCACTCCCTCTTAAAATACTCATTAACACCTCTCATTTGATACCCATATCGTACAAACAAATTCTAGAGTCACCCCTGGTTCACCTTTATGGCGATATCCCTAAATGGCGTCCACCTATAGAGCTATGGCCCACTCCCTCTTAAAATACTCTTTAATACCTTCCATTTGATACACATGTCATACAACCATATTCCAGGGTTACCCTAGGTTCATTTTCCTACATGGTGATTTTCCCTTACTTTGTCTCCACAGCTCTCAACTGAGTATGTAATGTTCGGTTACACACGAACTTAGCCTTCCTTACTTGTTTCTTTTATCATTGACAATATGATGAAAATATTGGTTTGTTATCAGCGTGTTGTGTTATACTTTTGGTAGAGGTATGTTAGAGATTTTTAATCAATTTATAGATTTTTATAAATTTTTTTATTGAATTAAAAACAGTTTTCTATCGAAAAATTATCAATTTGTAATCGAAAAGTAATCGGTTGGTTATCGAGGTGTTATCAGTTTGTTGACGATAGTATTTTTGTTTGAAATAATACGGTCGACTTTTAAAGCTCTCATATTATTTTCTATAATTTTAAATACAAATTCGTATGCTTTTGTATGTGTGGAACATAGTGACGTTTAAATTGATGAACTTGCAGCATTTTTCACCTTTCAACGCAAATGTCAGACGTAATAAATTCGAAAATGCATGCACATAAGTAAACGCTTTATTTTATTTATACTAGCAAAGCGTAAACACATATGCAGAGCTATGTAAATGTACAGCAGTGAACAGAAAAATAGCAGTTGCAATTTTATCAATTTAATCATTTTTTTTTCTTATAATAAAAACATAAACTTAAAAACATAAATTTGGTAATTGAAACTATGCAAAACAAACTCGAAAAGTTTTCGAAAGAACTTCAAAAATTCGAGAAAATTTCACAAAAATTTCGATATATTTGAAATTTTCTGAATTCTTCTTGAGTGTGTAGTTTTGTAGCCCAATCAATTTTAGCGAGAAATGATTTAGAAAACGCTTTGGAAAGAATTAACTTACAAAACTTATAAAAACTCTTTTCTAAAATTATCGAAATTTTTTTCCAAGTACTCATAAAAAACTAAAAATTCGTTGTGAAATTTTAAAATATATTGATATACATTTTTCGAATTCGTAATCTCGCGAATTTCGTGTAAAATTGCGAACTTCAATTCATTCATTTCGAGGGTGCTAAGCCTTCATCACCAGTACGCTTTCGGCATGCTGCGCTAACCATTAGCTATACAGCGGTGGTTTGTTTGACTGGCAAATTTGCTACTTCTATTCCTTTTACCAACTATATTTATTCAGTGTTGCGCCATCTGGTGCAAATCACTGATAATGCTGGCTTTTGTTGTTGTTGTGTGGAGTCTAGGTAAAAATAAAAATATAAAAAATAAATAAATAATATCATTAGAAAAAAATTATTGTCTGGCCTTGAGCTCGATTCGAACCTTGAATGATTTATCAATAGGCCGATAAAAACAAAAACAATTGTTAATAAACCATGAGCACTTGGGATGTCAAACAAAGTAATTGACAATAAACAAATCCAGCATTATCAGTGATTTGCAACCAGATGGCGCAACACTGAATAAATATAGTTGGTAAAAAGGAATAGAAGTAGCAAATTTGCCAGTCAAACAAACCACCGCTGTATAGCTCAATGATTAGCGCAGCATGCCTAAAGCGTACTGATGATGAAGGCTTAGCACCCTTCGAAATGGATCTTACTTACCAAAATTTAGCAACACTTTTTTCCGTGAGTGTATATGCACATGCAGCAGATAGCAGGTTTATTTTAAGTTGTTTTATTTCATTTTATTTTTAAAAGCTTTTTGTCTTTACAGCAACAACAACTACACATTTATATTATATAACTTTAACAATAACAAGCATACAACATCCTTTGATAAAATCTAGTGAGCCCTGTTGTAGACTACTTTTACCACATCACTGCTAACATTATAAACGCTGAATGCAATTACATAAGATTTCTAGTTGTTTCATCTTTCGTTTGTATATTTTTATTATAATAATAAAAACTATGTGACGTGCTTCCCATAGCGCTATTGTTTTTGTATTATTACTACCTTTATTCTACACTGAAAGAAGTGGTGCTAGTAAAATCAACAAATCGGTTCTGTTGTTCTTGACTTAACGGGGATTCTGTGAAATTGATCGAATTATGGTTAATTCGACCGAGTTCTTTGTCAAGCGAACAAATTAATTTAGTCTTTTTCAACAGAAGAGAAATTTTCGCTCTAAAGTTAACAAAATTCTGTAAAATTCACAGAGTCCTCATCAATCTAACTGATTTTTTTGTTAACACAACTGATCTCACTGGTCATTTCAACAGCGATCAACAGTCAATACATGAGCAAATTTCAAAAAGAATTTTACGCTCACTGCGCTCTCTACTTTGTACTTATGTATGCTGTGTACTATATGTATGCACATATTTACGTATGTATATGGCGGCCGCCGTGTTGTGATGGTAGCGTGCTCCGCCTACCACACCGAAGACGCTGGGTTCACACCCCGGGCGAAGCAACATAAAAATTTTAGAAATAAGGTTTTTCAATTAGAAGAAAATTTTCCTAAGCGGGGTCGCCCCTCGGCACTGTTCGGCAAGCACTTGAGTGTATTTCTGCGATGAAAAGATCTCAGTGAAAACCCATCTGCCTTGCAAAAGCCGCAACATAGGTACTTTGGTCGTACAAAGCTGTTGCAACAACTTTGTTTGTTAATTTGACTACTAAAAAGGTCAAGTACGAATCAACAATTTGTGTGCAGTTGATTCAACATCTTGTTGTGATGGATAAAAATTGACAGAAATTTCGGTTGAATTGACCCGTAATTCGGTTGATTTTACCAGTCTTTTTTTTTCAGTGTATTGTTTGCAGCACATACATATGACTGTTTTCTCTACATATTTTCAGTAAATAAATTGTGAATATTTGTGGCAACTCAAAAATAAATTACGATTTGCGTTTACTGCCTCAGTTGTTGGCTGTTGTTTCTCTGTAAGTATTTGTGTCGTGTTAAATGTTTGAATTTATGTTATTGTTGCTATTGCTGTTTATATTTTTGTATTTGGTTGTTGACTCTTTTCTTGCTATGTGCTGTGTTCCAGTAGCTCCTTTAAGGCATGAAATTGAATGATTGCTATTGTGCAATTGCGTTTGGGAAATTAAATACCTAGTTTATGTTTTTCTATGAAAATAGAGAATCTGTGTAGGCATGAATAATGGCACATATGTATAGATTTTTTTATGAACTATGAGACCAATTCTAAATATTCTCGCGGAATTTTGTTCTCGCGGATTTTTTTTATTCCCGCGGAAAAATCCCTCAATTCTGTTCTCGTAGGGAGAACAATAATTGGGGAATAGGAATTTCGAATTTTCGAAGTCAGCTGTTTTGTCAATTGAAATTTCGTTGCACATTCTTATTTTGTTAAAAAATTGAAAAGTTTAATTATTGTTGCAAATTTGTTGGAAATTAAGAAATAAAATATAAACATTGCACAGTATTTATTGCATTTCATGTGGTATTCACTGAAATGAGTAATGAATTGGTGCCACAGCAACATCAACAGCGGAACATAAGAAGACGGCCGCATAACACAAATCTGCCGGAGTTGCCTGCTTTCATTCAGCAAAGCAATTTTCTGGCGGCCAAATTGAGTTGAATTCGTCCTTCATCATATGCCAAATCTATTTAAGCCTTATTAAAAAATCCTTGCCCAATTTCTGGATGGCTGCATCAAATTTGTATACCAAGAGCTCTACCGTTGCTTATGATATACTTTTCGACTTAAAATAAAGAATATTGTGGTTGTAGTTGTTGTTGTATTAACAGTGAGAATATTGTGGTAGAATGTAAATACATATTTTAGCACAAATTTGTACAAATAAATGTTCTTTCTTAAAAGAACGAATTTCCTTTAACTATTTTGATGCATTCCCTTTAATTTAACTAGTAAAAAAACTCCTATGAAATGGCAAAGAAATCTCCCTCTCCCTCACATTCATAATACCTACTTTTCTCCATAACCGGTTTCCGCTTTTCGAACATTGTTCAGAATAGGAGGAAAGGGAGAAGTGAAAAAACTCGCAAGGAATTTTATTTAGAATACGAGGAATGGGAGAAGGGAGAAAACTCGCACGGATTTTCGTTTAGAATTGGGCTGGATATAAAAAATTTCCATCATTTAACAGCACGCCTGGACCTAAATAGCTATAAACATAATAATTCGATTTTTCCTTGTGAGAAAGCCACGGATATAAGGGTGATATCGATTGGGGCAGTAGGCGACAGGAGGGATTTAGATGTGAATAGTTTCTGAATTTGCATCGGCTGACCAGACAGATATGCCTTGACGTTTCAGGAGCGAGGCCAAATCCATTACCTCTTATTCGATCTTTCAGTTAAAAATAAATGCCAGAACAGATCTAGAAAGTACATTTTGGAGTGAGCCTTGTCTCTGGATCGCAGTGCCGCTACATTAAAACGACTATCTCCGTGATCTTTCCAGTTAACCCATTACAGTGTAACTTTAGTATTCTGAAGTGCAACGGCGGAGACTGCGTCGTTTGTGCCATTTAGGAGCAGGAGCACCGGTGATGTTGGGAGTGCGGCTTGGTAGAACTATTGGGAAGGCGATATCGCCCAAGGCAGTAGTTGCATTGAGGGGATGTCGTAAAGGTGTATATTCTGTACTGCCAAACGATGTACATGGTAATAGGGACAAAAACTCTGTTTTCCTGACCTGCTCATGTGCTGTGGCCGGAAAGAAGGGAAGGGACTGGTGCTCGGCATTGCTTATGTCCCTGAAAAGCTCAGGCGCAGACTACCACAAAAGTGTAGAAATAATATCGGAGCTGACGAATGTTGGTCGTAACAACTGACAGAAGTGTTACCGCCCCAAAGATATTCGTATCCCTCATCAAAAAGCTACAGCAAAACTATTTCTTTGCACTGGGGTTAGTTCAACAACTTCACGGAGCAGAAGAATATAGAAGAGTGCCGCTGCAAGAATCTGCAGGGAGGATAACGATTTCTGAAAGGGACGAAACAAATTAAATGCGGTTACACTGAAATGACAGCCCTTGGTGGAAAAAAAATCCTATTAGCTCCCGTACATATAACCGGGTCCGGTGGGAAGCGTACCGGTTGCCGTAACATGGGTCTATCGCAGCAAAATTTTTGAACTGCTTTCGTCACTCACTGGTACCGCCTCACGGGCCCATTACAAGCGCTCACCGTCGAGGTCCGTTAGTACCCCAATGGGTTAGGGGGCTTAGAATATACCCGAGGCAGGTATAGCTCTCGTAAGAAGCCACTAAATTGCCAAGTTGATTCAAGGGGTTGTGTAGAGTAACCATTTGAAGCTGTGGCCAGTGCAAATATAGCTTCTCCAACCCAATTTTCAACCTAACCTACCCGTAGCGAATCCTGTTACTTTAAAAGCCGAGGCTCTAGCGACCCCAAGTTCCTCATGGATCTAGGGGTCGGGAGGGCGTTACGGCCTTTAAGGTTTCATGTGGTCGTACTAAATCGTTCCCGAGATGGTCGGGCTGGTGCTAGATACCGGAATGTGCTGGATCAAGCAAAGGACCATCACCAGCGATAGCAATTCCCAAGGACTTCGGGGAGTGTTTTGTCACTACAACAACAATAAAACCAAGTCCGTTGGGTATCCAAATGGTCCAAAGCGTTGGATAGTTCTTAGTGTTGCACGCTACTGCCAGAGAGATCTTTTATTCCCATTGCTCTAAACTCTTCTACACTCCCTTTGGATTCACCCTCCATTCATGACAGAGCTAGTAAAATTTCGAAAATGTTCCATATCGGGAAGGCTCTGTTGGAATACAGCCGAATATATCCCTGAAGGCAAGTCATTTAATAGGCACGGTTCCCGTAACACCCTGGACTACAAATATTAGTAGTTCTTAGTTTCCGATATCCCGCCATCCTTCTATGAGGCGAAACGGCATAGATGTAGCCCCAAAGCCGCTCAGCCACATAATGGGGCACTATGGAGCATGGGTCAGCTCTTACGCTATCGACACGCATTACCCTAGGGTAAATCCTTGTATTTTCAAAAGATTTTGATTTGTTAAAAATTTGTAATGTAAAAAATGTAATTCATTTAACAATTTTATATGCATAAAACCGTTCAAATGCTTTTCATTAAAATGTTCTGACAATGTTGTCTTTTGCTGTTTCTCGTACAACCATTTATTGTAAGATTTATTTTTTTTATTTTTTACTGCGTGCATACATGCAAGGAGCATTTATTCACTTTTCTTTCGCGTGTATTGTTTCGCTTGTAGCATTTATGTGCTTCCATATGTATTTGGTTATGTGTGTATGTTGGTTGTAGCCCAACAAACATGCCGTGTCAAAAAAAAATGCCATAAAATATACCTACATCGAAGAGCTTACAATATTTACGAGCTCTTTTAGGACCATAAAATTAACGTATTTCCTTTCTTACAATGGTTGTCTGTTATGTGCCTTATATCATACTTTATGTGAGCCTAAAAAGGACTCCGATCAGACTCATAAATAGACCAATCAGATATCTTAATTGGAGTTTGATAAGACACCTATTACGCTCATTAGTTATGTCTCATATGAATCTTTACATAATAATTTGTATGCATTGGAAAGGGAATTAGGATTGCAACATTCAGGGCCGATTTTAACTCTAGGCATTAAAAATATGGTAGCAGTTTGGGAAGTACGATATTGTCTATAATATATAAATTAAATTCAGTATGTGTGTGTGTTCCCTATGGAAACGCATTTCCCACACTTCAATCATCACCAAGTTTTGGCTGTAGCTTCCTTCAATCAAGACGAAAGTTTTTTCATATTTCAGAACTAAGAATTTTAAATAATTTTTTTTCAATTTCACGTACTACTAGGTGGTGCGACAAATTTTGTATGTCAGCAAAAGTTACTCATACACCATGTACGTACTTAAGTGCAGAACTTTTGTTTGGTCATATCACTGAATTCACAAAAAGTTAAAGCGATTGCATTGTGTGATTTAAAAGTTTTTATTAATTTAAATTTTTGTTAAATAATAGCTGTATATATGAGATGATAGAAAAAAATTGTGCAGCTATTTTGATTAAGTTATGAGATTTTGAGTATGAGTTGTGTGTGACAAAATAAAATTTGAAAAATAAGCAAGGAATGATAAATTATAGGAATGAGGGATCTAAGATAAAAGAAGGAGAGGGGTAAAGGGTGCAAAAAGAAGTGGGAGAGATAAGGAAATTATATAGGGTAAGAATGAGAAAAATTGGGAGATACATTTTGAAGAAGATCAATAAAATCTTATATACTGATTGCTGACTTTGAGTAAGGGGAAGGAATGCGTTAAAATACACTTTCTTATTTAGATTAGTATCTGCCCAATCCGAGCAACGCCGGCTACCCTGCTAGTATTCAAATAAAATATGAATCATCATACACGAGTCAAAAATGACTACTATACAATAATATTTCAGAGACCCATTTTTTTAAACATATTTTAGACTCATATCGGATTCCTAAGTTATGAGCGCTTCTTGAACATTTGAGGAGAGCAAATATATTTCTTTTGGTTTACGTCACAAGCGCTGTGACTCTAAATGCAAACGAATACACTGCAGCGCCAAGAAAGCACTGACGAGCAGAGTGTAAATAATACCTACCAACATTTGTAAAAATACATTCAAACATAAACCTTCGTAAATGTGTGACATACAACAATACATGCGTCATCATTAACTTTATATTGTAGACGACATTTTTTATTTCTTTGCTTTATATTAGGAGACGCGTGTATGCATGTCAACTATTCTCTGTTGGCCGCATCCGGGCACTGAGCACTTTTCATATCATCCAACGTTCAATTTCTCATGCAAGCTTGTGTATACCTTTAATTTCACCTCACTTAATATTATACATTTGAAAGTGGTATCTGTTTTCATCTTGCGCAATCTGCCTAACTTTTCTTATCATCAATTCTACGTAACGTTCTTGAGAGAATTGTGGCGCATTCCCTTGATTTCAAGCTTATTATTTTTATTGTATTTTTCTTTCTCTTTTTTTCTCCATATTTTTTCGTTATCTGTCGCATAGTTATGCGCGTAATTTGTTCTTGTCTTATGCTTGTAATGATGTCACGTAATTGAATCCGTAAGTTCGTTATTATATTTCAAAAGATACTCAAGCTTATACTCAGCTCGGATGTAAGAGTGTGAGTGGAAATGAGAGATGAGACATGGGTAGATACATAGAGTAGATTGGAATCGAGCGACATTTCTGTAATCATACACTTACCTACAATGAATAAACATACGTACATATGTATGTATATGCGTATGTAAAAATAAATGAATAAATATATATGTATGTACCCTTGATTGAGGTAGACTTTCATGCTCAATTTCTTTCCTTACTTTGCTCTCACTCCCTAGGTATTTTCTTAATTGAGGTGGAAATGTGAGGATAGAGTTCAAAAAGAAAATTTTAACAGAAATAGGAGCGGAGAAAATGACAGGAACAAGTCATTAAAAGTTGAAGGTGGAGGTCTTATAAAAGTAGATGATTATGAATTGGTGAAATGTTTTTTTTTCATGAATACTTATTGGATATTTTCGTGGACTTGAAACACGGGAAACAAACGAAGGTAAGGGTTTTGGTCTTCCCAAATTTGTCAATCAACTTCCAACCGTCAGCAGCTAAAACAGGTTGTTTCAAGCCGCAGGTACTTCGTAAACATAAACCTTATATGGCTACCTGGTCACAGGAATATTGGGGGCACCGAAAGGCACACGAACGTGCAAAATCAGGGAACGTGCTGAACCCTACTGAGTCAGTCGTGAAGCATCATCTTCCTAGAACAATCAAAATAAATATACATGCAAATTCAAGGAGTTAGCGGTCTTCAACTAGAACTCCTCAAACACCTGCAAGATAAATAAAAAATATACTGGCCATATTTCGAAAGAAAGAGAACGGAACACCTACTGATCAGGTTAAAGAAAGAAATCTTTAGAATCACTGCCACAATCAAGGGACACTGGCTGCTCGACCTGTATGCTACGAGAATGGGGATCCCTTTCAATGCCATTTACAGGAGTTGCTGTGAGAAAGAACGCAAGGAAAAGTCGCGCATTACCTCTGTGAATGCCCAGTCCCAGCTGAGAATAGATGTATAACTATACTGCCGAATAGGAATACTAAACCAGCAGCAATTGGTTTCTGGAAAATGTGCATCAAAGTGGCGCCTCGTGCGCTACTTAACTTAAGATCGGATGTTTCGTATCCGAGCAGCACAGGAACCAAGCAACTAAGAGTAACAACCTATTTAGCAGATTGTCGAAGTAAACTTTTTTGTAAATTTTTTTTTCGTTGCCAAGAATGAGGTAGATGGATGCTAAATACCGCTTAACATTCACAGAATTTAACATGTAAGCTCTGTTATGAAAGACTGAAGGCTGTTATCGATTGCTTGGCCTAATTGCGATTGCACCAATGGATTAAAAAATTTCTGATACCAGGGCGTTTGGATGTCTTTGGCAGATTTTAGGCAGATTTTTTGATCCTGGCAGGCACTGATGGACTGAACGTGACTGCCAGTGGGGACTTTGGGAGTTCCCTGGCTATCTGCTGTCTGCTTCTGAACGGATGAGTTTTGAGCCAGTTAAGTAAACGCCATGCTGTTCCCAGCTATATCGAGGTTTTTCTAGCCCGTTATTGACTGCAGGCGCCAGGTGGAGCTACTAGAATTTACAACGATACGTGCTATATTTTACGGGCGCTTAGTCATTAAGCAATAGGAGTTGGTCAGTTGGGTTTTATCAATGATCCAGCTACATGCTGCATTTTATGTGCACGTAGCCCACATGCGAAAGCGGTCGGTCAGTTGGATGGAATGATTCCAGAAATGTAAAATATTTTATGGGCGCCTAGCCTCAACCAAAAGGGGTCGGTCTGTTTGGTTTAAGCAATGCTCAGATACCTGCTAAACTAAGTCAGCAAGCAAAGTGGTCATCCCGTTGGTTTTCCTAATAAACCTCGTCGGTCGGCTTATCCAACCATGATAAAGGGCACTATCAAATGGTAGCACATGCTGGGCACTTTGCAGGACGATGAGATGAAATCATCGAGTCAGTTTGTGCTCAGCTATCCAACGTGAACGTACGTGATTTCTTGCAGGATATTTCCATGATCGATGGATTCGATAACTGAAAGTCAGTTTCGCCCAAATAAAAGTGTCCAAATGCGCATACTTAGTTTACCATGCAACCTAACCTAAGTTCTAAGAAAATTGCAATGAGCTTGCACTTATATGAATTCCGAAGCTTGGCAGTAATTAAGGCAATTTATTTGCTTATACACTGCTAAGCTGATGTTGCTTTGAGTAATTATAATTAAAGCATTCTAATGCGATGAATCTGGCGTACTGGCGGAAATTGTATACTGCCCGCAGCGGTCAAATGGTCTACAAAAGTGAAGAAACTGCAGCTCTCATTTTATCTTTCCCTTTCTCTCATGTACTCCCCTCTCAATCATCCTCACCTTCTACTTCCCGTCTCCCTCTTGTTATCGCTCTCACTCCCCCACACTCTTTAATTCTGTTTTTGCTCTCCTTCCCACACCCTTTGCGAGTACGTTTTCAAATAGGTCGGCGCTTCATCCAGTACTGAGCGAAATTGAGCAGTAGTTCGCGGTCTTTAGGCTCTACAGATAAATAATAAAACAATACTTACTTTTTAAATATTACATTAACACTTGTTGGAATAAAAATCCCAATAAGCGCTGGCTCTTTAAGTCACACTTTGTCGTACATTTTTGGCCACCTTGTCAGTATAAACTTTCGATGAAATACTATGTAAGTATTGGATGTCGTGAGAAGCTCGTCATACATACATGCCCGTTTACATATTACATTAGAACTTGTATAAATAATTGAAATGCTCCCTGGAAAATACTTCTATCATATCTCCAATTCACCACTTGTCGAATATTTTGTATCAACATTTCGGTGATCTCATTAGCGTGAGTTTCCAATTTTCGATAGACACTTCACAACCAATAAGGCGAAGTGAATACTTAGCTCGTTGTGTATACTTAGACGTATGCGCTCTTTATTTATTACATTAACACTTGTAGAAATACAAATTCGAATTTGTCCTCCAGAATGTTTTTGACGCGAAATCAAATAGTGACTTGTCGAATTATTTCGACAACATTGTGGCTAGGCTAGGTTTGGTTGAACTTGTTCATGGGATTACAAGATGTTCGTTTAAAGACAAAATTGAAAAAACCTTTCAAAAACCAAAACCTATGTTATAAAACCACTCCATCCTCTTGACAAATACTTGAAGCTTTGTATGACTATGGCACTCGTTGCTTTTTGATCCGAAAGCTGTACCACACCTTATGATAAGAGTAGCTTTGTTAATGTAAGGTTGTAAGACCTACATATGATCTTCAACACTTTGACGTGCTTGGGTCCACTCGCTTTCTGCTTGGTCGATCATGTGCAACTCTCGCTTTTTTTAATCTCGGTTCATCTCATTGGGACATCTATTCCAATATGCCCAGGTATCCAATAAAAATTAATATTTCCCTCTACTTCGGTTCTTTCCAAAGATTGATATCATTCTAACATAATGTGTCGAATTTTAGCATCACTAATCTGGTAGTGAATAAAGGCACAACAACAATAAAGCAAGCTGCCAGTCTTACACTCGTACATGAACACATGAATTTAATCTATTACACACGTACATACAAGGCAACTAAGAGATATTACGCGCACACACTTGTGGTCATCAGCCGAAGTAGTGCTCACAAGAAACTCATAAATTACAAATATACATGTATATCGCTGGTACCAAGCAACAGAATCTAGAAGGCGAAACGTCTAGACTTTTGTAGAAAAATGCGAATGAAGCAACGGAGAGTATGAAATCAGCGCAAGCTGAGAAATTAGTGATCAGTCTAATTTAAACACGCTATCAGTTGCGAAGTGAAGTTTAATTATGAAGTATAATTGTACTACTCCCAACGTAGTCGAATAAAGACCATTTTGCTCTGCAGAATATTGGAGTGATTTATTCAACAGTTTAACGATTCGAACGTTAGCAGAAGGTTGCAAATAAGCAGAATTTCCCTAAGTTCGTTACAATACGTCAAGAAGTATGCTATGCAATATAATTGCCATAATTTTTGACGCAGCTGTAGTATAGGATATTTTCTGCTTTAGTCACGGCTACTACTTCCACATGAAAAACACTGCAGTGATCTAGCAGCCGGTAGGATCTGTTCATTTCTAAGTCCACACAGCATACCGAGGACCTTACTTCTTTCATTACTCCACAATCATCGGTGTACACGTGTACACCTCGTTGAATATCCTCGCGCCCACCTGTCGTCTCTGTTGTGGCTCTAAAGAGAACCATAGAAGCGCATGCTGGGAGATCGGTATGCTCTCCGCCCAATATTTGCTGGCGCTATACAACTATGGACGTACGGTCTCGGCTCAAGCTACGCCGAAGGCACTGAGCCTCATTTCAGTTGTTAAATGTCAGAATGGCATTCACTTCAACTGGCATCACTTTCTCCACCACGTTGAACTTCTACGATAATTTATTGTCTAGAATAATTCCCTGTTATTTCTTCTAGTTTTTTCTGCAAATTCGCCCTTCTAGCTTATGCCCACAACAAGTTGGGACCTTGGAACTCTTAGAAGCAAATATATATCTGTCTTCTCCGCTTTGACGGTCCACCCGACATTAAATTTCGGATATGCATATCCCGAAGTGCACGATCCACCAAACAGATAAATCTTAGAAGTCACTTCCCACATATAACAACTGCAACGTCATATGCGTACGTCGTACGTTTGACGGGTCCCTCAGCGAACCGCCTGAGCTGTTCGTTTATGAGCAGCGTACACAGCAGAGGTTATAGAACCGCCCCCTACGAGTGCCCCTGTTCACTGATTTCGGACTTACCTTATACAACCCCCTTGTGAAGTAATCTTCAAGCAATTTAACGTGCAGCTGATCCACTTGGTTATGGTTGGATGTTCTTCAATTAAGACAATCCCTGACCTCCCATATTGTGGAAAGCCCCAGAAATATCTTAAAAGGCTCCTAAGGCATACTCCTTATATCCTGGGTTTTCACGATGCTTATAACCAACCTATACAGTTCCACTTTCACCGACTGCCTTCAGTGTATGCATGTTGTATTATCGAGACAGTTTTTCAACTTATGGAGTTAACGTACACATCCAACAGCCTCTCAAAAGCTTTGAGCAGATATTATATTTGGCTAATGGGCCTGTAGTCTCTGTGATACATATGATCAATCTTCTTAGCATCAGGTGGGAAAACTACACGAGCAGTGCGTACATGACTCAGTCTAATGCACCTTCGTATATTATTCGACACACGATCGATCTACTCGAAATTTGCAGAATTGAACTGACATTGGCCAATTAACTCGTCATTACCCACTCCGTGATAAAAGTGAAACTGCTGTCTGTTGGCTTAATCATCTCGCGATGGTAAATGTGTGTCGACAAGCGCCTCAAAATAATTTGCACAACTTCTTGACCATTCCCCAATCTTTTTCTAGAATGGTCTATGTACTATGGTTCCTTTTTCTAAAACTTTCCTAAACCGCCCTGTTTTGCTGGAGCACAAAATATCCGCTCGATGTTCTGAAACTTTCAAGCTTGTAGATCAGCAGCAGGTCCCTATAATAGTTCCTGTACGCTTCGGTTTCCACGATTTTTGTCAAGATAGCTAAATTTAATCAGATATTAATAAGAAATAGAAATCTGAAACAAATTACCAAAACAAATTGGCGAATGTTATGTTAGTTTCTCTCGACTAACCATGCATACTCTTCATCCTATTAGGTTCGCCAGAAATACGCTACATCCCTTAAATTAACTTTTGCTCACTTTTTAGCCCACTTATGTATGCTTTAGTGCCCTTTGGATATATCCATGCAAAATGCACAGATAAATTGCTGACCAACCAGTTATCAAGATTTTGTTTATTACTGTTACACACACACAAATAGTACTAATATGCATTGCTGCATTGATGGATGTTTTTTTTGTAGGTATATGTGCATTGTCTGTATACTTAATCGCAATCCTAAAAAGAATCTTTGCTCACCACAAGCAATTAAACTTGTCGCTTATAATTGCATTTACGTACACAACAGCTCTGATTCCATTTTCACTTTTTTTATTTTCCAGCTTTTCAAATCAGGTCTTCACTTACGTTCTATACTCCTTTAATACGTTCTACGGACATTCTTTACGATTGTTGACATGAGTTGGCTGAGTGACAGCTACTAACAACTTAGATGATGGCGCAAGTGTGTGAGTTGAAAGTTGAATGCAAGAGTAGTAGTACAAAAAATAACTGTCATCATCCTCACTAGCATTAGAGTCAAGGCGTTAGATATGTATGATATGTGAGATTTATACAAATGTGCATTTTGCATAGTAAAATTTGGTGCGCCTTGTCGTATGAGTAACCTCATTTGTATTTGACAGTATACATTGTTTCTAGCTATGTATGTTTATGTGTCCCTATATATATACATATATCTTTGTGTTTGTATGTGCATAATTGCTCCTACTGACGCTTTGCTGTAACCGATAAGATAAGTTTTATATGTAGATACTAAAACTTTGTTGCTTTCAGTTGTGCCTTTGGAAAGAGCTTATAATTCCAAACATATTCTTCTTCTTCTTCACAAAACATTTGAGTTTGTTGATTACTTCTAAACTTGAAGTGGATTAAGAGTGATACTGGCAAGACAGCTGAGTGTAAGATTTGGGCGTATGGCAAAGGTGGCTAATTTAGCGCAGAGTTGAAAAGTTCGAGCTCAGGCATTGTGGGTAAGTTAGTGTGGGGGGCGTGCAGTTGCTATTCAAACCACAGAAGTCTGCATGTAATGCAAATGGAAGTATAAAATAGTAAACGAACTTAGCTGAGAATGCAGCAGTAATTCACGACCAATTTCCGTGTCGGATTAGTGAAAACTTTAAACTATTACAAACAAACAAATAAGTCACATAAGAAATAGACAGATGAAAAGACAAGTTGTTAGTTAGCTATGGGTTTTTATGTGCAGGGAAGAAAGGAAAGACTGGTAAGTTGCTACAAAAGTGA
>JARSSU010047051.1:0-10625 GCA_029619165.1 Eurosta solidaginis
GACACAAGCGGAACACTAAATGAACTAAAAGACCAACACACGTCCGCCCAATTACGGCTTGAAATATCAAAATACACAAAAAACAAATTCACAAACAAGGAGCAAATATCAATAATAAGCACCAAGAAGTGGTTCAAATCCAATATCCTCTATTATAACGGGAAAAAGAAGGGAAAAATAGAAGAAGAGGAAAAAGAAAAAAAGGTCCAAAGAAAAGAGGAAAAAACGAATAACCAGGAAAAACAGCCAAGACACAAAGCACAAAAAACGCCCGCCGACTACTACTCTATGCGCCTCCTTTCATAGTATGTCTTTGACCGAAGAGATGGTATTATAGGTAGAGAGGGTTTAGTCTAGAGATTTGTCCAAAGTGAGAGAGAACCCAGAGACTCCGACCTTATGTGATCTTAGTCTAGTTCATAGAGTGTTCGCTAGTTTACTATGACTTATAGATGTTGACGTAGTACTTAGCAAACAGGGGAGTGGGGTGGTGGGAGGTTACCATTTACTTAAAGGACAAGAATAGAAAAGGCAGAGAAGAAGGATTTGCGAAGCCATCTTGGAGTTATGTGGTGTCGGGTGTTTTAGAAGTACGTCTCCATTTGAAAATTCATATGTTATATGTTTGAGAGTGCAATTGGAGGGTGAGGGATAATGGACGTTAGTAGGTTTTAGTTATGTTATGAAGTAATGTGTTTTGATATAGTGATTGTGTGTTTGTTGGTATGAGAGGTTATGGAAAGAGTGAAGAGAGTTAGACGTATTGCTGATGTGTGTTTTGTTATGACATTTAAAGGGGGCCGTGTTGTGTGGGGTTGTTTGCGTTGCTAAAAAAGGAAAGGGGTAGTTAGTGTGTTAGGTGTTTTGTGTTCTGTTTGTTGAGGGTGTGGGGTTGGTTTTTGGTGTTGTTTTTTGTGGTGGTGGGAGGTGTTGGGGTGTTTTTGTTAGACACAGGCCCGCGCTTTGGTGTGTTTGTTGTTAAGGCGTTGGGCTGTTTGTCGTTCGTTTGGTTGGCGTTGTTTCGTTGGTTAGAGCAGGTGGTGTTGTTAGAAGGCGTTTTTGTGGTTGGTTTTGGATTCCTTTTTTTTTTTTTGTTTGTTTCCCGGTTCGTTTTGTTGGTTTTTGACACGTTTTGTTGTTTTTGTGCGCAGTTGAGTATGTTTTTTGTTGTCTTGGTTTGTTGGTGTGGTTGAGTTTTTAGAGGCGTTTGGTGGTGTAGTTTTGTGGGGTTTAGAGCAGCGGCGTTTGTTGTTCGTTGGCGCGTTCTGATTTGCTCGTTGTCGTTTTGTGGTTCCACCCATCCGTTGTGGTTCCACATTAACAATTGAAGAGATATGAATGGTTTTGGTTGTCATGTGGGGAGGGGAACACATCTGCAAAAAAAGCGGGGGGGAGAGGGCGGGACGGGCTGGGGGGGCGGGGGAGGGGTAGGCACCAACAAAAACAATTAGATGAGAGACGCATTTAGGCCTACGATAGTGTACATCATTAGCACCAAAAACATGCGCGCCGTAAGTTCTCCTACTACTTGAAACAGGAAAAAAAGGAAACTGGAAAGTATTGGATTTGAGGTGAATAAATGGACAAAATCGAAGTAACTGCTATCATCAAGCATTGGTTGCCGCATTTGTTCCTGGGCAAAACACTCACTGTTGGAGCTAGTGATTTGTCCGAGGTATGTAAAGGACTTCGTGAACTTGGGGAACCAGATTGAGACACAAACAACGAAGTGCAGCGAACGTCACTCTTTGAAACTACTTTAGTCTGAGGAAGAGACCAATTTGAAAAGTAAAATCCTCTCTCGGCCAATGGAGAAGACATACTACTATCAAAATGTGATCTTATCGGTGACGTTTCCTCGCTATATGTAAAGAAGAATGACATACATCAAGAATGATGGCGGCGGCCACTGCGATTGCTCGAGGGAGAAATGGTGTGCGTTGAAAGATTTATTGGATATCGAAAAAGTCACTTGAATACAGATATAGCGCTGATACGAGCTATTATGATAGCAGCCATCATGATATGGCCGTGAAATTGTAAGATCAATCACGGCTTACGCTAGCTAAAGGTCATGTTATGAGAATGATGTGATGATGCTCAATTTTCCCCCCAAAAAAGTAATGTCTATTATCGGACACCAGACAGTTGTGGAAATGCAGAATGGAAAGCGGGCTGATTCCACAACTACGCTGAGGGGAGGCCATTGGAAAACGGATTTATATTCTTTATAACGTGTGCACCTAATTAGCGCCATTAGACCAACGACAGGAAGCGACTGCGCAGAGCCCTATTAGCGATTCAGCGCCAATTAAGTAATGAAGACTACGAACTTCCACATGACCCAGAAAATTACAGAGCGATCAATCAAAAGAAAAAATTCAACTGAGAGCCAGTACGTAAATAAAAGTAACAAATATTTGTTGTGAGTTGAGAAATTCAGTATTGATTTTTGCATTTATTTGAAGCCACAGCATCCAGGGTTTTAAGACATCGTATATTAATTAGGTTGTGACATCATAATTCGTTCTAATTTCTCCATTCTAATGATTTCTTTACCTTGTAATTGATTTTCTCATAATATTACAAAATTACAATACAAACAACAGAAAAACAAATGTAAAGTTGAGAGAATTGAATCGTTTGAAAATCATAATAGAAAAAAACGAATCAAATCCTACATAGATTTATAAATATTAGGTTAGTTCATAAAGTTAGGTGAAAGATTTTATTGTCATTCATAATTTTTCTAGTAGCGATAGAGGGTTGTTGTTCCGAATATGTTGATCCCTGTACGTTCCAGATATATTTGTTATCATTAAGGTACTAACTCGACCATCTCGGAACGATTTGGATTTGATGCAAACCAGATTATTGATTTTCAGCGTAAGATGTGTAAGATGTGAATCTGAGTGCTGCTTTTTTTTCCTCTGTGTGGGTGTTATGGGTCTTCATGCGTTCCTCATTTCACGCCTTGCGGATTTGTTTTTTGGCATCATTTTCGTTTTTGTTTTTTTAAGTACACTGGATTTCACCGTGGGCAATTCCCGGGCATAAATTCCGAACAAATACACCAGACGCCTTCCTTGATTTTTATCAGGAGGAGTGAGGTATTCACCAAGGACCTTGCTTTTCCTTTTGTGTTTTCCCCCCCCCCCCCCCCCTCACTTCACTTACGGCTGGGTTCTCAGGTTTTTGGTTGCAGTATGATGATCCCGTTTTATATTTTATTCTTTATTCGTATCGTCGGATTTCCCTCAAAATATGCTTACGGAGATGACCTCCCTTTAAGCCCACTAGGGGCGGTTTTGGGTGTGGGTGCTGGTGGGGGGTGCTGTGGGGGTTCATCAATCAGATGTCTGTTGGGAATCAGTGCCCCAGGTTTATGGGTAAGGTATACTGGGTATTATTTCAAACAGGAACGTCTTGGTTTCTGGGATATTCAACAGGAAACTGTTGGTCAGCATCTCATTTTCTCTCTCTAATTAGTCACGTTTCTACATTAAAAGCCTTATTGAACAGGCCCTTACTTGAATGTAGAGGAAGAAACTCTAACTTCCATTCACAAAAATAGTAAATCTTAATATATATAATTATCATCAGTGAGTGCTTTATTGGAATTTAATGGAGTATAAAGAATCTAGTCGGTCCGGTTTTGCTTGGTTGTTTCTGATTTTCATCGCCAATCTAACAAATGGATAATCACAAATAATTAATATTAGTTTCCATTGGCTCCAATTATATGGCCTCTGGCTCATCTCATCAGTCTGTATTTTTATTTGGTCATTTCACTGGCTTTACTTTATTGGACACGCTTAACCTTATGACGTGTTCATGGGCGTCCAAAAATGGCGCGCTCAAGTCGCATTCTACTCTGGCTATCGGGCGCTCAATAGCCAAATTTGAGTCACACCATAGGAGGATTTTGAATCGTTTCCCCCACCTGGTCCGTTCGAGAGCGGTGTGGCGAAAAAAGTGGGAGCCGCCCCCTTCTGCTTCTAAGGCGGTTTCCGATAGAAACACTTCTTAGCTGGAGGAGTCATATTCATTCGCTATAAACTATGTTGATGTTTCTGCGTAAAGCTCGTACAGCTCATGCGTTTTTTTAATCGTTCGTGTTACTCGCCACAGCGCCAACGCGTAGAGGTCCATAAATCTTTCGAAGGAACTTTTCTCTCAACACACTCCAGAGCCGCTTCTCTGAATTGTTGTATGGTCATGCTTCCGCACCATATTTCACTGCATAGGAATGGTTGATGTAGAGAGAGCCAAACATGTAGGAGATGTGGTGTTGAACCATGTTATTTTCAATGATTTACGAGAAAAATGGAAAAAAATTCGAAAAAAAAATTGAAAAACTGTGTTTTCGCTGCACTGCCTGCAAAAGATAAGACAAGGGCACGTTTTCAAAAGTGAGTGTAGAGACCAAGATTGGTTAGGTGAACGTCTTAGAGTGGCTGTAATTTTGTGCGCAGCAATGTTTTATTTGATTTTCAGTATAACACAAGTTAAAGAGAGGTCAACGGCTTACTATTATTTATAGTTGTTCTTTGGGGGCTTTCTAGAAATACACAAATGTCCAATAATGAAGCAAGTGTGGCCTGTTGTGAAACGAAAACTAAAGTATTTCTTAAATAAAATTATGATTCGATTATAATTTCTGTTGTGAAATTGATATTAGTCAATACAATTATGAGA
This sequence comes from Eurosta solidaginis, assembly GCA_029619165.1. Classification (NCBI taxonomy): domain Eukaryota; kingdom Metazoa; phylum Arthropoda; class Insecta; order Diptera; family Tephritidae; genus Eurosta; species Eurosta solidaginis. The sequence continues at coordinate 4,699 of JARSSU010047051.1, forward strand.
CGATGCTTATGATATACATCTCAGCTATCATATGGTTGTTTCTCCAAACGAGTTTTGATATAGAGCACGTAGTAATCAACAGAGTCGATGAAGAATGTGAAAAATCCACGCCATCACGATTATATCGTAGATGTTGGACAATCACATTATTTCAATACTTCAAAAATTATACATATTCATTTTTTTTTTAGTATGCTACGCATGTCTATTTTCCAGACTTCATGCTCGACACTTTTGGGATGTTATACGTGTCGAGGATTCGTTACTTCACAACCTGTGGAAACAAGCAAGAGATTCAACCAATAATATGCCTCAAATATTGGTTGTCCTTTGGGGATTTTTTGTGATATTTTTGGTAATGACTAGGCCGACTTTTTATATTAATTTCTGGTTAGAAAGAGATTTTATTTTAAAATGTTATAGACCTTGTCGCCAGGTGGAGATGAAGCAATACCCGGTGATGTAGAAAACACTAACACTTGAACGGGAATAGAACACCTGTAACAACATGAATTATGTATGTATAGCAGAAGTTAATCTGGAGAGACACTTGGTAAGGCAATTGAAAGTTAACCTATATCGCGCCTCGATTTTTCGATAAGGATTGGGACTCAAGAGAAAACAAAATAGTTCCAATGTACTGTCATTACCGAGCCAACACATATATAATTGTTTTGGAGCCCTGCAAAAAAAAATCGATTTTCGACCCAAAATTCTTCTCCAAACTCTACCATTAAAAGAAATTTGTTTTTTTCAATAAAAATAAACTGCATTTACACACAATTGTTGTGTATCTGCACCAATTGAACCACCCCCACCGAAAAAAAAAAAAATGAAAATTTATAAAAATGATTACGAGCAACTTGAAAATTGTAAACATAATTGTATAAAAAAAAATTATTTTTTTTGGGATGAGTAGTGGGAAAGATTTTTTATTCTGCCATCCCAAATCCTATTGAAAAATCGGATGGCGCGATAAGGTTAATAGAATCGGACCGAGTCTAATGTTATAGGAACAACTCCAATAAATTATATTGCGGTCTCAAAGTATATTTTCGTTTGTCTTTGCATAGGTTAGATAGATTGTATAGCATAAAAGAGTGAGAATAGTAGGGCTGGGACTATCCGCATATTTCACTGAATATCCGGATAATCCGATACGGAAATATCCTGTTGGACACGCGATAAAATCCACGGCACGGCAATGGATATCACGTGTTAATATTTCGTTTGTTGAACACTATACGATGTAAAACCGTATGTGGATGAGAGTGAACAGTGTCACACAACTAAATTTAGATGTAACACATATACGCTTTATTATACATTAATAAAAATAAAATTTCGTGGTGTCATGTGATAAACCAATTAACAGCACGTTTTTTTATTCACCAATATAAAAACAGAGCACGTTGGCCACACAAATATACCACTATAACAACAAATAGAATAAGTGTGTGTAAAAATTGAGTGGACATATGTCCTCACAGTGAGTGCTAGAAACAGAAAATGGGTATTACTGTGTAACTTCGAAATTAAAAAGGACTCTGGGGTAGTACTTGATTTTCAAAGTAATCCTAACAATATTTCTCATTAGTATATCATATAACTACACAAAAACGAGAATGCAGACGGGCTGAGACAACAGCATTAAAACTTGTTATAAAAGAAGGTATGGTGTTTCCTCTAATGCAAAATTTACTTAAAGAAATCACTTTTCATTTAAGAAAGAACTAATAAACAAAGTAAATGAAAAAATAGAAAGAAATGTTTTCAAAACAGTAAAGTTATTCAATAAAAAAAATGTATAAAAAGTGTAATAAATAAGTAGAACGTACAAAAAGTACTTATATTGAACTTGTCAAGATTTATTAATTAATTAATTTAACATATTAATTTATAAATATTTAAATTGTCAATATTTAATATGTATGTTCCATAGGAGAGGTTAATTAATACTAACTAAACAACCAGTTTTAAAAGTCACTAACCTATGCACCGTGATATTGTTTTTTTATTTATGACTGCCCACAAAAAGTAGATAGAGGTACGTTTATCTCAATATCACTGCATATTATTCTGTCTATGTATTTTAGGATGTGACAAGCGAATCGCTGGGTCGTAAAGAGAAGGCGTTAGTGTATGGTGTGATGAATATATGTCAGCGCACGGCATACATTACCGAGAACAGAAAACGATTCATTTCCGTTACCGTATAATCATACCGACACAGCTAATAAATCGTAAATTGAAGTCACTTCAGCGTTTCGTTTATTACGTTAAGAAAGTCAAATTTAACGTTAATTTGACGATCAGATAACGTTTCAATGAGAACGAAACACGAACAGACTGTCAGAGCTTCCTTTAATTTCATGCGGTTGATTATCGTAACACACGAAATAAGATATACTCGTTCGTGATCGATAAGCTAGCCATGATAAATTCACGAAACTCAAATTGACTACAATGTGTGCAACTATTTGGGTCATTGGGCTCCTGAGATATAAACAAATTGGTTACTCGTCGTTATGTTTTCCCTTGTTTGTAAAAATTGTTTAGCTTTTTAAATTTTTGACCTTAATTTAATAATACTACAAAACATACTTTTTTGTGAGAGAATTTTTCGATGTTGGTACGTTCAATGCTAATTATTGCAGATATTCATAGTTTTATATTCCATATCTCGGATCATACGGACTATCTCGGATTTTTCGTTTACGTATCGGATACCGAACATGCGGATATCCGGGAATTTTCCCATTTTTGTGAATCCGGTATTCGGATAGCCGCATTTTTTGCTTAGCTATCGGCCTATTCGAATATCCGGTCTTATTACCGGATAGTTGAAAATCCGGATGGATGCAGTTCACAGCTAGGTAATAGCTTTCCAATAAATTAGTAAAAACAAGAGGATGACACGGTGAAAATAACGCGGCGCAAGATCAGTGGCGCTCTGAAATTATTAACCATAAAGCGCCTGTATAATCGAGATACATAAAAAAACGCCCTACTCGGCATTTTTATTATGTTACTTTTGTTAAAGTAAACATCATAACGTTTTTTTACACCCTTTCATGAAAAGTAAATGCTGTATTATTTATGGCGGCCACCCGTTCGGAGTCGTGATGGTAGCGTGCTCCGCCTACCACAACCTGTGATTGGCCCTAGGTTCACACTAGCCGGGCCCACAGAATATAGCGAAACATTCAAAATGTTTAAGATAACATATGAGGGTATTTTCACATTTAGACAGAAAAATCACTTCACCATAAAGCCGTGGTACGCACCACTAGCAGTGTTTAGCTAGCGCTCCCGAGTTGTATTTCTTGCACCATATGGAAAAGAACTCCAGTGAAAATCTTTTTCCCAATGGCTGCATTTGCAAATCTGCTACGGTTAAGGACGTCGCATGAAACCATCGTAGCGTCCCGTCCGGCAAATTTAGTAGGAATATATCAAGAGGAAGAGGTAGACGAGGCAAATTGGGAAGCGAGCTCGGCCTAAGATCTTCTTCAGGGATGGGTTTATCGGCACGCCTTACAGTTTATTTTTTTTATTTATTATATACACGGAATATTGGTCCGAATCACGAAAATTGTAAGGAGAAAAAGATAGCAAAAGGACGATCCCTGAGTTGATTTAACCATGGTTAGTCTGTGCTGTATTTGTATTTGTATTTTATTTGAAAAATTGTTCCTAGCAACAACAATTGTTTCAAAATTATTTAAACATTGCTCGTCAATGAATAGCATGAGCTATAAAAAATTGAACATTAGAATAATTAAAATTAGATTAATCGAATTAAATTAAATATAACAGATAATAGGTAAATATTAGGTATTTTAGAGTTATAAATCTTAAAACTAAACAAAAAAGTTAATTAATAAATATTAAAAGACAAAGCAGTAGTGATGATAACCTTTGGCTGATTATAGATTGGAATAGTATTTAACAAATAAAGAAAGAAGACACCACAAGAGACAGGAAAAGGGACTTAGAAAAAAATAAACATGTTTGAACGATACAAACAAGCATTGCGAGAGCGAGTGTTTAAGAGTCGTTAAAAAAGATGTTAGCTCTTGTTTTGAAGTGCAGAGTAGTACTTAAGAGTCGGAGATTGTAGGTAGGGAGTTCCAAAGACGTATTACAGTAACCAAAGAATGGGCGTTCAGAGGTGTAAGCGAATGCCAGTTAATCATATATGAGGGAAAACAAAAAGCCCCCCGATTCTTAAATGAGTTGACAGTATAAAATAAGCTTACATAGGATAGTAAAGGGATTCTTTCGTGTGTATCCATATTGATAGAAGAGAGGATCAGTGGCTGTGACTTGACTTTTAAAAGATTTGCGAAAAGAATAGCTTAGCATCCGTGTCTTTCAGCGAGTGTTGTCACGCATACTGTGCATCAAGCAATTAGTTAACCATAATTGTTAGTCGCAAGCAGTCCATACACGTTATTCCAAAACCGTTCAAATAACTATATGGTCTTCATCCATGTCAATGTTTTGTTATAATTTACACCTAAGTTTTTCGCCGTATCACGATTCTATAACGGAATTGTCAAACACTACATTACTCTAAAAGTCATTAGTGAATAAGGCCCTCTATGAATAACAATACATTTTGACTTACTGTGGTTTTATTACATAACCTATATGTTAATAGTAGCGCCTAGAAAATACATTTTAGTCATAAAAGAGTACGTGCGTTGTAAGTTACTTATGTCAACAAAGTTAGTTTTGATCACTGAGGACAACACGTAAACCACGCACATCATTCAGCGTATAGATGATGAACATTTACAATACGTGTAAGTGACATGGGTGAAGTCATTGATATCAGAACAAATACAGAGGACTGCAGGATAGAGCCTTGAGGGGAGCATGTCTTAAGACATGTAGGAAGTTAACCTTTTACCATCTATACATAACTGCTATGATCCTTCTCGCCAAGGGGTACTATTGGGTTATTGGTTCTGTATGAAGGGCAACTGGCCATGACAGAGAAGTTAAATAAGTTTTCCAGCTTCCTGCAGAGCAGTAGTGTGGTCTACAGAATTTCACAAAAAACGTTGTAGAGTGGTCAAGACAGTGTGAAGAAGGAATATGTGTAACTTTCTAACTTTCATCCACTCGCTCATCTGAATTTATCTGTACATGTATCCATAGATAAATAAGTGCCAGTTGTCCAGCTCTCGCTTTGACACACCTAAAACCCGGACGACTGTCGAGAGGAGCTCGTATTCATGTACATATGATACGATGTCCCCATGTCGAATCACGTTCAACGACCTATAGTAGAGGAAAGGAGTAGGGCTAATTGTTGAAAATCTCATTATTTTGTTACGGATTGGGAAAATAACTTTTGCAGCTTTCAGTAATTGGGAGCACACCGGTTCGTCAAATTGGGTTGACCAAGTAAAGTAATGTGGGGAAGGATTATGGGGAAGAATGGACTGTTTAAAACATCTTTGAAAACATAGACCATCAAAACCCACACTGCGTTATGGACTTTGACTAGAGTATGTAGGCTTTGATTAACATTGCACAATTATCTAACACAAACAAACTCAAAAGGGGCTAGTGTCAACATTTTAACTATCCGCACGGAGTAGTTTATCAATACACCACATTGTCAGGTTGGAGGTTTGGCAGGTCTTAACAAAAGTATTATTTAATTTCTTGATGGTCAAACATCAAGGGTGGATAGAGGACAGCATCACTTTAGGGCTTGTTCCAATTTCATTATTTGTTTTTGTATTTTGTCCAACTTGTTTCTTTTGTATTCAAGTAGAAACTAACTATACTTAAAATAATTGCCTTAAACCAGAAGAACCTTTAATGGCCTAAGTTGGTCAGTAAGCCGAGCTGTTTAAATGCAGAGCTATGCGCTCGACTTGTTTCGACCTTTTCGACCGGTGAGTAGG
>JARSSU010047052.1:0-19506 GCA_029619165.1 Eurosta solidaginis
ACTACCCTCTTAATACGCATAGAGGCGGTCCTCAACTCCCGACCGCTCTCCCCTATGTCGAAGATCCAATAGATCCCCTAGTCCTAACCCCGGGGCATTTCATTTCATTTCATTTCATTTCATTTTTTTCATTTTTATTCATTTTCTTTCAAAACAGCATATATGTTACAATAGCGACTTAAATTAAATTAACCATAATTACAGAAAGAAAAGTAAGGCATTCTGTAAAAATATATGTATTTTAGTATCGAATGCCATCTCCGAATAAAATTGAATTCAAAAACATGTAAAATAGTGCGTGGGGTGAAGTTTGATTAAAAATAATGAGTAATAAAATATATTAATACAATATGTACATATACTTTTTTAAGTGCTATGGTTCAGCAAAATTTTGATGTCTTCGTGTGATTTCTCTAGTAGAAAAGATTTAACCTTTCCCAAAAACTCATTCAGATTTCTAGTGACACGTATACATGAAGGCAACGCATTAAAAGCTTTACAAGAAACGATAGTAAAGAAGTTGTTGAAGCTGGTTGTTCGAGAGGTCGGGACATACACAAGTCCATATGAGTTTTGCCTCAAGTTATAACTATCCGATACCAGGCTATGTAAATACCCACAGCGAATGAAAAATATCTTTAACGTTTTATAGTAGTACATATGCTTAACAGGAAGAACTTTCAGATCCCTAAACAACTCCATAGAGTGGTGAAAACGATCAACATTACATATTTTTCTTATGACCCATTTTTGAATAGTTAGAAGCTGCTGGATTTTATTACCTGCAGCGCCACCCCAACAGGTTATACCATATTGGAGCTTGGAGTGGACTAAAGCGTAGTAAATAGTTTTAAGTGTTTCGTTTGAACAAACTTTTCTTAAATTGTAAAAATAACGAACGGAAGATCGCAAGTAGGACTTCAAACGAGAAATATGCGTAGACCAACTCAAGTTTTGGTCAACAATAACACCAAGATATTGGAAGTCGGTTACTTTTTCAATAGTGAAGCACTTATCGGAACAATTTACTTCAGCTTTAAACGATGCACAGAACAGAAAATTATTTAGTACAAAACGTTTGCAGTCAGTAGCATGGAATACAATGGCTATGTCAGGTGAGGATTTTGTATGCAAATTGAAATACATCAACTTCGTTTTCTTGCTGACACAGAGCTTATGTGCTGCAAACCACACTCTTAGCAAATGCACATCGTTATTGATTCCTGCTACTAAATCCAGATAGGTCGATGAGCCATAGGCGATAGCAAGGTCGTCAGCGAAGGCTGTTACTTTTCCATACAATGGCAGCGAGAATATTGAATTAAGGTAAATCAAAAATAGAATAGGACCTAAGACAGATCCTTGAGGTACACCTAAGCTAATTGTAACTGGGTTACTTATACTACTTCCAACTTTTACTTTTTGAATTCTTCCTGACAAATAAGATTTAAACCAATTATATATAAAACCACGGAAGCCCGCAAAATACAATTTGTCTAATAAAATTTGATGATCAACCATGTCAAATGCTTTAGTGATATCAACGAACAGTCCAGCACAATTCTTTTTATTGTCTAGTTCCCTATATATGTGAGAACAAAAGTCCAGCAGGGCATCTTCTGTTGACCGCCCATATCTGAACCCGAATTGCATTGAGCTGAAATAGTTATTATTGTCAAGAAATGATAGGATTCGACCTTTAAACCAGTTTTTCAAAAATTTTTGAAATTGAAGACAGTAATGAAATAGGCCTGTAGTTATTATATCCGTTTTGTCACCCTTTTTAAATAAAGGAATGGCAATAGCGCATTTTAAGTCTAAAGGAAATGATCCACCTAAAATACTCATATTAAACAAATGCGTTAGGATATCAACTAAATTTAGTGCCACATATTTAGGAGTCTGATTCGAAATTCCATCACAACCACATGATCTAGAGTTATTCAGAGAATTAATTGTTTTTAAAACTTCAATGCCAGTAAATGGCTCGAAAAAAAAACTATTTCCCGAATTCGAGAACTCAGGTATCAGAGCGGAGGATTCGAAAACAGGTGATTGCCCTATTGATAGAAAGTGATCATTGAAAAGGTTTGCCACTATTGGAGGATCAGAAAAGCTCACGCTACCATCACATAAAACAATTGATGTATTATTAGCTTTACAACTGCGATTCAGAAGACCGTTAATAATATTCCATTCCTTCTTTGGATTGCCATAGGAAGACCTAAACTTATTTCGATAGAAATTATCACGCTCCACGTGTACTTCTTTTTTCAGTTCTCTACATAATTTCATATACCTGCTGCGAAGATTTGCGTTTGATGGGTGGTTTTTACACTTTTTTCCAAGCTTGTTTTTTAGATGAATTTTTTTGAGCAACTTTTTGCTAATCCATGGTTTTAACTTATAATCAGATCTGCGAGGGATAAAAGAAAAGCTAGCAGACTTAATGTGTCTGTTAAAAATTTCCTACGTGGCGCGCCGCTCTTGACGTTACCGGAGCCAACTGCAGAGCATCTCACCTTGGTCAACACATGGCAGAAACTGAAAGTGCTTCACCACCAATTCAGCACACGATGGAAGAGCGAGTATCTCAAGGAGCTGCTTAAGCGGTACAAATGAAAATGCCCTCAACGCAATATTCAAGTTGGAGATTTAGTCGTGGAAAAGGATGATTTACTACCCCCGAACGAATGGCGTTTGGGACGGGTAATCACTTTACACCTTAGATCGGATAACCATGTTCGAGTTGTGGAACTCAAAACCCAAAATGGATTAATAACCCGTAATATTGCCAAACTGTGCGTGCTACCAACTGCCTAGTAGTGCCAACCCTACCTCTGGTACCCTCTGCTTCATGCCCCTAGCAATCTGGAAAGATATCTAAGCTACCCTCACCAACATATTTTTCTAACCCATTTTTTTCTTGAAAAATACGTATTTTTCTTCCTTGTCTTTACAGGACCGGCAGATCTACCGAGATACATAAATGCCGTATATGTGGGCAGCGACCCGTGCTAAGGAAGTGCCGGGCGTTCCTCGCGATGAAGCCTGAGGAGCGCTACGAGTGCGCGAGGAACCACCGGTAGACATGATCCAATTTTCGGACTAGGTCCGCCCCCTCCGTCTGGCAACAGCAGGCCAGTGCGGCCAAGCGCAGGCAGTGCAGCTCAGCTGTGGCTTGCCAACCACCAACGCGCTCACTCTCAGTTTTTCAGTTTACTTAAAACTACCAACCAGCTAGCATCGTTCGCCGTTCTTTTTGATCGCCCGCCCACCGCCGCGTTATATTATATAATATCAAACCGTGCATTTATTTACCCCGTGCCCCTTTGTTGCATAGCTAAAGTACAGAGTCAAATTTTATACAAACTTTAACTTTAACTTTAACTTAACTTTAACTTTAACTCTAACTTTAACATTAACTTTAACTTTAACTATAACTTTAACTTTAACTTTAACTTTAATTTTAACTTTAACGTTAGCTTTAACTTTAACTTTACCTTTAATTTTAACTTTAAATTAAACTTTAACTTAAACTTAAACTTTAACTTTAACTTTAACTTAAACTTAAACTTTAACTTTAACTTAACTTTAAATTTAGCTTTAGTTTTAACTTTAACTTTTACTTTAACTTTAACTTTAACTTTAACTTAAGCTTTAACTTTAACTTTAGCTTTAACTTTAACTTTAACTTTAACTTTCACTTTAACTTTAATTTTAACTTTCTTAAATTTAACTTTAACTTTAACTTTAACGTTAACTTTAACTTTAACTTTAACCTTAACTTTAACTTTAACTTTATCTTTAACTTTAACTTTAACTTTAACTTTCACTTTAACTTTAACTTTAACTTTAACTTCCACTTTAACTTTAACTTTAACTTAACTTTACTTTAACTTTAACTTTAACTTTAACTTCACTTTAACTTTAACTTTAACTTAACTTTAACTTTTAACTTTAACTTTAAACTTTAACTTTAACTTTAACTTTAACTTTAACTTTAACTTTAACTTTAAATTTAACTTTAGCTTTAAATTTAACTTTAACTTTAACTTTAACTTTAACTTTAACTTTAACTTAACTTTAATTTACCTTTAGCTTTAACTTTAACTTTTACTTTAACTTTAACTTTAACTTTATGATAGAGATCAAATTTTATGTATTTGGCCTGTTGCTAACACCGAACCTTTTTCGAACCTTTTCGAACCTTTCTTGACAAATATCCCGTTACGGTTTTTTTTGATTTAGTCGCCAAGCCCGCGTTAAAATCTATGCTATAGCTTAAAAAAACAACAAGGAATTGTAAATTTTTTAGATTTGTAGCAAAAAAACCCTCCATTTGGTCCGGACTGACGATTAGTTTGTGCATATATCGCGGCTGTGGTAATGTTTGTTGGCTAGAACGCAGAGAACTGTTACTAACCCCGAGAATAGTCGCAACTATTTTGCCAAATCGCTCAACCAATCTGAAAATACATCAACAGTGGGGAAACGAGAAACATTAGCGGCATACTTACTCCATTCAAATTGTTTGGATGAAGGAAGCTTAGAAATCAATTTTTCCAGCAACATGGGGTTCATAAGATGGTGCTCACACTTGGCTGACTTGAAAAACGCTGAAATATTGGCGACACGATTCGAAAATTGTAAAATTTGCTCAAGGTTGCTAATGTTAATGGCAGGAAACTGCTGCACTTTCTGTAACTGGCAGCGTATCAGCAAGTCCTGGCGTCCAAAGTTAAATTCAAGTTCCTTCATAACTTTAGGAACGTCATCAGGGTATATTAGCATTGACGTTACTGACCGCTTTTCATTACCTTGAAGTGCTTTCTGCTGTCGCATTAAATTCTGTCTGTTGTTGTAGGAGAAACTGGGCTGTGCTGTCGCTGAAGTTCGGCCAAAATAGAGGCCAATGCTCTGGATTGCCATCGAAGGTATGTAGTGGGTGTAATTTTACGGCGGAACTCTCTACCAGCCATATTGGATTTGATGACGACGATGCTTGTATCTGTGCTGGTGGTATTGTTATTTGCGATGCTGTCGGTGCCGCAGTTGGAACGAAATTACTAGCCTCTGCCTCGATTCGCTGTCAAAGCTGCTGCACCTCTATTTGACTACGACTCGCTTCGTTTCGAAGTTCTTCTACAGAGTCCCGAAGCGGTGCAATGCTTGCCACCAAAGATGCCAGTGTTTCGTTTGCACCACGCGACGGTGTGTATGCTGCGGTGCACTCACCTATGTTCACTGCCGTAGTTTCTCCATCAGACCCGGTGTCGCTATCGTTCGCTTTACCGGAAGTAGTTCTTACTTTCTGACGAGTGTTTATATTAACAAGCCAATTAAAAAACAATGAAGATTTCTGAGGAAATTAGTGTCGCGCAGTTGCCTAAACCTTTACATGTGAGCCTATATTTATAATGCCGACTGCCTTGACACCCTACACCTGTAACTATGAAAAAAATCCTAGTATAAAACGAACAATTTATTTAATGTAAATAGAATAAAAATCGATTAATGCCGAAATTCCAACAAATCAAATTTACTTGCTTTGTAACTTACGACTTTATGATACTGACCAATTTATTATTTACTCATTGCAGTAACTTAGATGTCGAACCATGACTATGACCAGATTGACGGAGAACACCAAACACCAAATAAACGATGACATTGACTATGACCACTTGACGTAGATTTGCACAATTTACCACCAAATAAACGAACGTTGACTATGACCAATTGACAGATAACTGCACAATTTACCAACAAATAAACGAACGTTAACTATGACCACACCATATAAACGATGACGTTGACTATGACCACTTGACGGAGATTTACACAATTTACCACCAAATAAATTAACGTTGACTATGACCAATTGACGGATAACTGCACAATCTAAAACATATAGGCCAGTCCAGATGATGATAACAAGGCACAGCTCACGTTCACAAATAATTTGTTGAATTAAATTTACCGTGACGATTTGATCGAGTGCAAGGGCAAGTTTTTTTAAACTTTAATGTCGGCGACTTTAAATAAAAGGCGAAAGTTTTTTAATATGTATTTAAATTACATTTAATTAAACACGATAAAATTTGAATTAACATTCAACAAATTTATAGGCAAATTAATTTAACATGGCGCGTTAAAAAAATTGCTGCCCTTGCTGTCCACTCGATTCGCCTTCTTTTCGATAGCTGTGCTGTTGTTCAATTTGATCCCCGTATAAATAGAAATGTTAGCACAATGAAAGAACAGCAAAATCATACGATTATGCCGCTATGCATTGAAATTGCAGTAATTTTCAAAAGCAATAAACAACATTAGCATGGATTTTGTTATTATATAGTTTTCTATGTTGGAAATTGCACCGTAACTTATTAAAATAACTGAGCAAACCCAGCAGACAATTAGATCAGCTCAGTAGCCCAGTAATATATTTTAATTTGCGTTATTTGCTAAATTTATTGTGAAATGACAGCTCCTTTCCCGGTATTCAAGCTTCAGCTAGAGAAGACGTCAGCAGTTAACAACTGGAATGCTGAACATAAAGTTCCTGCACTGCTCGTGCTATTGAAAGGGCCTGCAGCTGAAATCTTGCATACAATTCCAGAGTACGAACGGAACAACTATGAAACATTGATGAGCGCTCTAGAGAGGCGATACGGAAGCGAACACAGGAAACAGATATACCAAATTGAGTTGCAAAACCGTTACCAAATAGCTAGTGAGACTTTGCAAGAGTTTGCTTTGGATGTTGAAAGGTTGGCTCATTTGGCAAATGCGGAAGCACCCGTGGAATACACCGAGAGAGTAAAAATCCAGAGTTTTATAAATGGCATACGGGACGTGGAAACGAAGCGAGCGTCATATGCAAACCCAAAACCCACATTCGCAGAAACGGTATCACATGCATTGACTCAGGAGACTGCCTCCCTATTGAGTAAACCAGCGTACAAGGCTCATCGTGTGGAAGTAGAAAGACCAGAGTGGTTAAACACAATTTTGGAAGCATTGAAGGGTACGCAGCAGAAGAATAATGATGCAGTCAAATGTTATAAGTGTGGAAATCCAGGGCACATTGCGCGTTATTGCAACACCAACCCTAACAGTTCCAACAATGTGGGTGGTCGTAAACGCAGAGCTGAAGGAAATGAGCAAATCTACAAAATCAATCAATCGTTAAACTAAAGCGAGTCAGCCGCAAGGGACCAACGCATCTAGGTCGACATGCAAAGCAAGACGATGCGATATAAGAACCAGGATATACCACTTAACTTCAGTTTGGAGAAAGGGTTCAGCAGTAAGCGAGTGCTGGTGTAGGGGATACAACAGACAAGTCAAAGAAAGTAAATCGGGCAAAGGTTGATGGAATGAATGGGCTAAACAAATCAAAACCGAAGGTATACTCGAAAAAAACACTGGTATTGACAGACCCTAATAGATGCACTAAAACGAACTAAAGAATTTCCCAGAAAGAGTGCAAGGGTAGTTTGAAGCCAGGGCGCACTTCTGTTGTAAAACGTCGGAACAATACTGATTATGCGAAGCCAATCCGTCAGGCACAAGCTCTACGAATTAGTTCATTGGCCAAACAACAGAGTGTGAGGGAACGGTCCAGGATAATGACTAGTAAGATGAAACACAGGTACGACATGAACAATAATTCGGAAGGTTTCCTGGAGGGAGATTTGGTACTGCTATACAACCTTCACCGGCGGAAAGGTGTTCCATCCAAATTTTGGTGCAGTTGGGAAGGCTCGTATAAAGTTGTGAAGAGGATCAGTGATGTCATCTACCGCATACAAACAATTGGGAAACCACGAAATAGAAGGGTGGTTCATTTGGAGAGGCTGGCAGCGGTTAGATCGAGAGATTTGTCTTCGGGACGATCAGACTCAGGTGAAGGGCAGTGTGACGAATATTAGTACAACTAAGCGATACTACCATCACTAAGCCGATGATAAGCAATATGTACGTAATCAAATCAATCATCATGTACACACATACATACAAGCAGCAGAGAGATACTCACAAACGCATGTCATCATCAGCCAAAGTAGTACTCATATATATGCACGCATATGGTTACACACTACAAATACCCGCGCGTATGACTGGTGACCAGGTAGATAATTCTAAAAGAAGAAACGTAAAAGCTGAGTAGTCAGAAAGCAGTTTGATTTGAGCACGCTATTGTTTGCGAAGCGGAACGTTAGCTTAATGTGAAAATGTGCTAAGTCACTTTTTTTGAAAATTTGTATTTTAATGCAGTTTTAAAACTGAACTGAAAATACATCGATCACAAAAAAAAATATTTAACTTCTTCATTTTTACGTGCTGTGGGCAATGATGTGTAAATGCGCTAAGTCGTCAGCTGTTAAAAAAAATGTGCTAAGTCAACCTGTCAATAATATCAATCTGAATTACTAGTCATTTCTTTGTGCGCGCATTTTATTTATTTATTTCATTCATTCAGTCTAAAAGTACGTGCTTTGTTGTTGTTGTTGTATTAACGATAAAGACACTCCCCGAAGACTTTGGGAAGTGTTACCGATGTTGATGGCCCTTTGCCGGATATAGATCCGGTACGTTCCGGTAAAAAGCATTATTAAGGTACTACTAGCTCGACCATCTCGGAAGCGATTTATATGACCACATTAAACCTTCTAGGCCATCCCGTCCTTCCTACCCCCTAGTTCCATGAAGAACTTGGGGTCGCCAGAGCCTCGGCTGTCAATGAAAGAGAATTCGCCACGGTTAGGTGAGTTGACAATTGGGTTGGAGAAGCTATATATCGTTCTGGCAACCCCTTTAGAGGGTTGCGAACACAACCCCTTGAAATTGGATTTACCCAATTGATACATGCTTTTGGTGTATGATAAATGCTTTGCGCTGACTATAATCTACTTCAATTCTTAAATGTCGATAACTACATGCTTTCTTACAGACTAGTTTAAAATAGAAAACAATTCAAGCTTAAACTTATATAAGCTGTTATTAAAATTAATAACACTACTGAATCGATTTGCTAGATGTATAGTCCTAATTATGGGTTCATTCATAGCATAATTCGTTTTATGAGTTGTTTCGATAAATAATCTATTATGCCGAAGATCACGCAGTGGAATATATGGAATGAACATAGTAGATGAATCAGAGCAATTCGTGCTAAAGTTTATTACATTATAGGCAAGCATGAGTGAGATAAAAGTTCTTCTGTCATGCAAAGCCTGAAGACCAAGCAATTTGTGCCTGCTGGTATATGATGGGAGGTCGTCTGGCCAGTGAAGCATACGTAAAGCAATTTTTGTAAACATTTTTTGGAACTTTCTCAATTTTATAGGAGTTAGATTCATAGAAACGATTCCATATTATTGAGCAATATTCAATACCACTTCTGACCAAGCATATATAAAGTGCCTTCAACGTCATAGGGTCCTTAAAGTCACTGGTGTTACGTCTACTGAACTCAACTATTGCACCAAATTTTGAAACAACGAAATCAATGTGCCTATAAAAAGAGAGTTTGGAGTCAAAAATTACACCCAAGTCTTTACTCTCTTGACAACGATTAAGAGATTTATCATTTAGGTTGTAGATAAAGTATGTGGCAGTTGTCTTTATGGAATAAGACACAACACACCATTTGTTTGAACTTAAAAATAAGTTATTGTCTGCGCACCATCGGGCAAAAGAGCCAGATCAGAAACGTTCGAAATAAAATAAATAAATAAATGTAAGGCGCGATAACCTCCGAAGAGATTTTGGGCTGAGCTTTTCTTCCAATTTACGTCGTTCTTTTTTTTTAATTTTTCGTAAAATTTGGCTGGACGGGACCTACTTGTTTTATGCCGGTTCCGAACAGCATCTGCGAGGCAGATGACCTTTCACTGAGAGCTTTTCGTGGCAGAAATAAACTCGGAGTGCTTGCCAAACACTGCCGAGGGGCGACCTTATTTCTAAAATTTTGATGTTCCTTTGCCCGGGTGTGAGCCCAGGGCATTCGGTGTGGTAGGCGGAGTACGCTACCATCACACCACGGTGGCCGCCAATAGTTAGAAATAGTTTGACAAATAAATAGTATTTTTTGTGAAATATATAGTTTTAGTGTCATATCTCAATCATTAAAGGAGAGGAGTGATGGGGAAACATATTGAGTAAAAAGTGCTAAGTCAGGAGAAAAAATTTGTTTTGAGTGAGGAAATTGTGCTAAGTCATAAAATAGCTGCTGGGTTAGCATACATGATTTTTATTTATCTTTTTCAAAGCTTCTACACTCAAAAGCATTGCAATTAAGGTATCCTCATTCACAGTTTTGAAAAAAAGGTTATTTCAAAAATTATTCAGTTTTTTTCGTCTCCTGTAAAATTCGTAAAAATTGACTTAGCACACTTTCACATTAAGCTAACGATAAGTGTTATTGTGAAGTACTTTCAAAGTAGTCTAATAAAGACCATTTTGCATTATTGAATATTGGAGTTATTTATTCAACAGTTTAGCGATACGAACGTTAGTAGAAGGTGTAAAATAAGCGGAGTTTAACTAATTTCGTTACAATAGTAAAAGCTAGAAAATAATTAGGTAGGTCCTAGGTACTAGTCATCACACTCCTCATCAATCTAGGGCGTTGACCAGACAATTAAATAAAAGCGTTGGACCCGTCAAATTTCTATTGATAGTCATAAGTAAGACCAACTGAACCTTAATCAGGTTATGCTACGCCTCACATTTTTAGAAATTTGACGCGCCTAACGCTTTTATTTAATTGTCTGGTCAACGCCCTAGATTGATAAGGAGTGTGATGACTAGTACCTAGGCCCTACCTAATTATTTTCTAGCTTTTCGTATTATTATTATTTCATGCAAGTAATGTTTTCAATAAAACCGTTTAGCATAAAATTTTTCTTTAAATAATTTTTTAAATATATATAATAATAACTTAAAAAAAGCCAGAAAAATAAAAAATTTGTAAAAATCCGTTGTATGATAAGAAATTATTATGTAGATTAGTATTATGTACTTCATTACAGTCAATACCAAAAAAGTATCCCCCCCCCTGTAACCGCGCATGAGAAGCATACATCTATATTGGGTCCCAGGGCATATAGGAATAGATGGGAATCAAAAACCGGATGAACTAAATAAAAAGGGCGCATCCCTTGAAGCTTGCTCCGTAGAGGTCCCAATTAGACTGGGCGAAATTAAGCGAAGGCGAGAAGTGCACATGATCGACTAAGCAGGAAAGGCTTGGGTTCAAGCGCGGGCTGTAAAGTGTGGAAAATTATGTGTAGGTCTTAAAACCTTAGACTAACAAAGTTGCTTCTATCATTAAAAAGAGAGGACTGTAGACTCATGACGGGTATTCTGACTGGACACTACCTTCTGGCGTCACATGCCTTTAAATAAGGCTTGGTCAGTGATAGCGGATGTAGGAATTGCGGGTTGGAGGAAAAAACGATCGTGCTCGTGCTCGTGCCCTGCAATTGCCAGGCTAAAACTCCAGCTGTTAAGAGTGATACAGCTGTCAGATCTAGAAATAGCAAGTGGCTTAAATCCTAGGAAGCTTCTAGTATTTGCCAAGAGGACGGAGTTATTTTATAACATAAGTCCGAGTTTTGATAGGGTTTCTCAGTTTGGTCGTTAAAACAAACTTTTGGTAACACTACGGACTCATTCAGTTTATGAGAGGTGCTCATGGACCGGCCAGTTCAACTTAACCTAACCTAAGCTCAACAGGTGAACGACCAGAGGAATTACATATGTGGTGTAATATGTTGACGGAACAAAAAACTTTCCATTTTCAAATCGATGACCTGCCATTCTGGTGCCCATGAGTTGTTAAGAATGGTCGAAGTGGTTGGATAGCAGACTGCGTGGTTGGACTTGACCATAATAGAATCGAGCCACTTGAAGAACAAACCCACAAGTATGAGCAACATCTTGCCATGGAAAAGGCCAACAAAATCAACACCTAAGAATGATCACGGATTTATCGATGTTTCCCACCAATAGGAAATGTGTACCATACAGACGTCTTAAAAATATTTTCAATCCCCTTTACAATATTCGGCCACCAAACCTGGCTGAGCCAGGCTGGCTTCTTGCTAAACATTTCATACGTATAATACTCGGATGACCATTTTGTAATACGCTAAGGGCAATCTGTCTGTTTTCCGACTTTCTCCAAACCCGAATTTTTAGCAGTCTGAGCGGAAATTTAACTCGTTTCCTAGGAGGCCCAGGTGTGTGACGGTTAAACAAAAGCCGTTTGTTCAGCAATTCGTTATGCTCTTTTATACTCAGCTCTTTAGCCTCACTATGTAGGTGATGTTTAGGGGTTATAATTATTTGAGGATCGCACTGCGACCATTGGTCTATTGTGCCCTTCAGGGGTTATAAGAAGACATCCCGTTGTTGTTGTTGTAGCAGTGCTTCGTCCCATAACCCACGTGACACCAAATATCTATTTAATTGCAATGTGGAACCTACGCTACTAATACCCCTCTCACTCTGGCCCAGACTTGTTGAAACTGCCAGTCTAATTATCCCGCAATAAATTAGAAATTGTTATTAAATAAAAACTATTTAATGGGATTTTGCGGCTAAGCGCTTGTCACGTTCCTCGGCGATACTCAATTTGACACCCTTACCCTTAGGCAATGAAATGTACGGTTTGTTACCCTTACCAATAATGAAAACATTTGTTAAACGTGTTGCGAATACATGACCTTGTGTATCCTTTACGGGTACAATATCAAAAGAATCAGGATGTCTTTCACGGTTGACAATAGAACCGATACGGCCAGAATTTCTACCACCTGTAATCATGTATAGATTGCCAGAATCGAATTTAATATAATCGGTGCCTTTGCCTATAGCAATAACGACCTGAACAGTATCGTTGGCTTTGATGAGGGGATCAGGATAGCGTATGGTGCGGCCGTCTCCCTATGGCGCCTTTTAAGTTTTTTCTTTGAAAAAATCATAACTTTTGAACTAATTAAAGATTTATACTTCACCTGAAAGCTAATTATTTAAACTTTAGGCAATTTAAAATACAGGGTGCCAGAATAACAGGGTGCTTCACAACAATTTGTCAAAGTTGAAAAACTGTAGAAAAATACATTGTGTTAAAAACTGAAGGACAAACTTTGAAATTTTTATGAGGATATATTTGAACATGAAATCAGATGAACTTATGATTTGTATGAAGGAGTGTGGCTCTACCCACTTATGATTAAACGTTTTGTCTTAGTAGCAAGGTTATCAATCTCCAACAGACTTGATGGACGCATTACTTTTTTTAAGATGTTATACTCTTATAAAAGTGAAATGTGTACGCTAGGGGATAAGTATATAAACATTGCTTGAAAATTCATTGTATAAATTTACTTACATATTTTTGAAAATTCAAAAACTAAATATTTTATTAATACTTAACTAAGAAAAATTATTAAAAGTTGTTCAATATTATTGTATTTGAGCCAAAGATGAACAACTAATAAATTTTTGAGCACTGCCCACTTATGATAAACAGTTTTATCTTAATAACATCTTTACCAATTTTATCGATTTCTGTAAAAATTTATTACTCTTCTGATAGCCAAAGCATAAGCTTTAAAATAGCTATACATAAAGAGTGCTTCAAAACTCATCTTAAAATTTGATAAATTTTAAAAAGGTGTAAAAACGAAAATTATATGATTATAATTACTAAATTAAATAACTGTATTATTTATAATAAATAATAAACTTGTATTTATTGATTTTTTTTATTCAATAAAATAACAAAACTAAGTACTAAATAATTTTTTTGTTGTGATAGAAAAAGGTGGATCATTTATTTAATCTTAACGTAGTCTTCATCACTTGAAAATATATCTAACAAGGAAACCATTTCTGAGCTACAGGTGTCTGTGAGATCTTTTTGCGATCACACATGCCTCATGGATGATATGACTGGATCAGAAGAGATGGCCAACATGTTGAAAAGGTCCTAGTTTTGTATAACTCGTGAGATTTTGCAAGCGTTAGTACTTCCATATCTTTCGTAGTCCTTGTTTTTAGATTCTTGAGCTTCTTCAGACAATTCTCCTAATGATAAACACTGGTATTCTATTAAATCTTTTCCATGGCCCAAAATTTTATGTACCGTTGGTGTGAGCTTTCTCTCAGGATACTTTTGAAGCAGCAGCTCTGCAGTTTAAAATATTTAAAATTACTCCCAATCGTTTGACAATATCTCTATCGACTCCAGTAATGTGAGCAGTCATTTCATCGTGTTCAAAAAATCTTCTTGAGGAGTTTCCATCATTTGTGATGCCGAATCCATACATTGGGTATTCAACTCTCAGGCCAAGTTCTTTATAGAACGCATCTTGAATTATTTTTTTTTCTAATGTTTTTTTGCCTTCGATGTTACATTTTCGTCGAAAACTTCTCCTTGTTTTGGTAGTGTATGGTCCAGTTTCAAAACGAATTCGTGCACCTTATCCTCGCATGCATACTCATAATTTAGTTCGTCAATAATTGAATCATCAAGATTTTCAAAGTCTTTTTGACTTTTCTTACAAATTGGATATAAATGTAGATGATGTGTTTGTTAGTAAGTTTAAAACTTTCCATCGACCATGGTTAGAAGAAAATCATGCTTTATGGTAATAACATTCCCGTCTTCGATTCAATTATTTTGGTTCTAATTTGCGATTTGATTTTTATATCACCCACTGTAGCTTTTATGGGTTCCGAAGACTCCTTCTCATATTTAAATAATAACGGCCGGCACAATTTAACTGATGACGGCCGTGGATTTTTCCAATATTCTAGAGCTTCATCTTTTAAACGGAGGGGAACAATGGAAGCCTTAAAATATTACCATCTGCAATTGTTCCATCGTCTACATTTATCCTTTGTTTATATGCGTTTTGTCCTGATGATCCATCACAGCCCCATTTATTTATCAATGTTAGGCTTTTTGGCAGTGATTTCAACTTTTCTTCAGAAAAACTTTTCAAGAGTCGCATAGACGATCCATTAATTTTGGAGCTCAACTTCAGCTGATACTTCGGTTATTTTGGCTCTTGGAGGACCTGCTTCTTTTTTGGCTTGAGTGATTGTTTGTATCCAGGGAAAAGATTGCCATTATTTTGCAATAATGACTCACGAAATATATTATATTTATCCTTCGTTAACCCGAGATCTAAAACAGCGCCAAAGGCTCTTGAGGAGTGTATCTCGTAGGTAGCGCATTTGGCGGGTGTGGGAATACTGTTTTGATCCTTCTCAGTTGCATTGGACTTGCTAACGCAACTGCTCCTATGATATGAGTTTTGTGTTTTCTTCGTCCTTTTTATATTTAATAGCCAATGTTTCTGGAAGATGAGTCGGGGCGATAGTTCTAGTATAATCTGGCAGCCCCTTTTCCGAGTGTAGGTCGAATATTCTTCTTCTATGGGTTTTGTTGGTCTTTCTCTAGTTCGATTGGTTGATGTGCTTGACATTTCTTCGTCCAAAAAAATTTTACCAGCTAGCCGGCTTTCATGCTTACTTATAAACCTTGAAGTAGAACGACCGACTGCTTGCCATTCTTTTTGTATTGGAATGTAGAGGAAACCAATTTTTCTTTCAAGTCTTCGTCTACTCTGTTGCATGCTTCATTTGTTAATTCTGCATAATAGCCTCAACGAACTCCGCTTTGTCTTTGAAGCTTTGAACACCTCAAATAGTTTGGAGTTTTCTAGAGACATATTAAAATTTGCCATCGAGTATATCTTACTAAAAAATATGTGAGCTATATTTATGTTTATTTAAATAAACAGAATACTTTATTCTATAGACTCCAAAAAAAGACTGATTTTGGGCATTGTATTTAAACATTGCTTTATATACTCAAATTATGGAAATGAGTTCCAGGTATATTATGCAGCTTGTAACCGAAAAATTTGATTTTATTAACAAATTCAACAACAAAAGTGACCGTACTAAATTCGCCTCCTTCTTACCTATACCTGCTCAGGCGCGTACTTATACCCAAAGTTGCTTCACTTTATTTGATGTAAAAAGTGAAATCGCAGCTGGACGCAGGTAGACCTTATGAATTCAGGTAACTGAATATTTAGCAAATACCTACTGTAAATTTCACGGGAGACCTTTTTTGTCCTTTTTTTATTTTCCATCAAAGTTCGAAAAAGTCCGAAAACAGGTAGATCTAACAACTTTTATAACAAAAAACAAATTTTATGTTTTGCTTCAACCTAGAATTAAATATCCTTTCGTTATAATACAAGAAAGCAGTAGCAGGCCGTTTTATTTAGAGACAAAACAATTTTTAAAACAACAAAAAAGAACAAAAACCAAAATTTGTTCTAAGTGTTAGGTTAGGTTAGGTTGGGTGGTAGCTTCCCTGATAGGGGAGCTCACTTGGACAACATGAAGGTCCGTTGTGATACCACATATTATAAACTAAAATAAGGGTGACGTATATATAACTACTTAGAGAATCGTTGGGCAGCAACGATAAAGTTCCGAACGATCCCGATCTCAACCCTCCTCGGGAGATCCAAGTGAGTCGCGACCAAAATACTTTTGCCTAGTTCTGGCAAAAGCTGGGCAAAGCATAAATGTTACTGGTGATTCCACCTCAACATCCTCCATACAGCTGCAGCAGGATGGAGTTTCCAATACATTGAGACGTACCGCATGGATACCCATGGACAGTGCCCTCTGTCCAAAACCCCAATGACCATTGATAGGTGAGCCTTAGTGAACCCTATTATTTCAGCAGACCTCCTGCCATCCACTTTCGGCCAGAAAGATCTTGCTACCCTGCAAGACGTAGTGTCCGCCCAACGTTTGCTGAGCTGATTCGAGGCCCAGCTATGGAGGAGCAATCCACAGGTGGCTAGCGGAATCCCGAAATCCCTACAGCCATCTTCATCCGGTTCAGTTTTACCGGTTCGGGCTAAGAGATCCGCTTCACAATTACCCGGAATATCACTATGGCCCGGGACCCGGATAATCATAATTGTAAAATAATTCGATGCAATCGCAAGTGAGGTCAGGCACTCCGACCACCCTCGATCGCAATGTAGTTGAGCTCAAGGCCTTTATAGCCGCTTGGCTATCAGAGTAGATGTTAAGTTCCCAACCCTAGTAGCACTGGATAGCATTTCATCCACGCATCCTTAATCGCAGCCACTTCCGCTTGGAATACACTGCAGTGATCAGCCAACTTAAACTTGCAGCTTAATTTAGCTCTTGACAAAAGACCCCCCACCAACCTTTCCATCCAGCTTCGACCCATCCGTGAACAAGTTAACCGGTCCCACGCCCCAAATAATTCCTCTTCCCCACTCCTCCCTCGGGGGATGACTGGGGTAAAGGTTGCATAGGGAGCGGCTATCGGCATGCAATAGTCCGTCCTGTCCGGGATAAAGTCGAAACTAGTAAGAAGGCTAGAGTGTCCGCAGTCAGAAGCCCATAAACCTATATCACGAAGCCTGACAACGACCGGGCCGCGGCTGCCTTTCCCGCAATATCTACTGGATGTATGTTCAGCATGACATTCAGTGCCAAGTAGTGTTGTTCTCAGAGCGCCACTGATATCAATCAGCGCCGTCCGCTGGACTGACACTAACATTTTGGAGGTGCCCGCCGTGTCCAGTGCTTTCCACCAGACCAGCACCCTATAGAGCGAATCGGTTTGACCACCATCTCATTAAAGCAGTGTACTACTCCTGGCGAGAGCCCCCATCTCTTTCAAATAGCCCCCTGCATCTGTACAAGGCAACCGCGGCCTTCCTGGCCCTATCTTCCACATTGGGTCTCCAGACAGCTTCCTGTCCAGAACAATCCCCAAATATTTAACCCTATCAGAAAGTACTAACGGCACCCCTCCAATCGAGGGAGTTCTGAAGTCGGGTATCTTATATCTCCTTGTAAAAGAGAACAATTCTGTTTTTCCCGGGTTGGCCGCAAATCCACATGATTCAGCCCACCTAGCCTACAGTATCCAGGTAGCCCTGCAGAACATAGCGCAGGGTGTCCAGAAATTTTCCTCTGAATAGGATAGCTAGGTCGTCTGCATAGGCAACCACCCTACAGCCATTGGCTTCCAGCTCCATAAGAAGCTCGTTGACTACCACAATCCAGAGCAGAGGGGATAGGACACCCCTATGTGTTAAAAATTAATCAATTTGAGCGGCTCTACCTCCTAAAATATCATTTTCTGTTTAATAAGAGTTATATATTCGTAATCCCTGGAAAATTCTCTATTAAATACATGTGTAGGTTTATCGAACACTTTCATGAAATTTTTGATTTTTGATCAGCTTTTCGGGGCAGAGGCGGCATAGTGCGTCGCTTGTAACAATAAATGGTACACCTTTGGCGCCGAGTTGTGTTTTTTCGCACCTTGCACAATTTGCCGCGTTGCAACCGAAAGATAACAAACCCAACACAACACCCTCGCTTCAGCGCTACAGGGATACCGTAAAAGCGAGCGCAAAAATAGGAGTGTGTGACCGTGCTATCGCGATTTGAAAAGGGAAGCGCGAGACGACTTTTCATGAATAACGCCCGAACATTTTACCAAACAAATCGGCGACAGACGGAAGGTTTTCTGACGGGGAAAAACTTTTGTAAGAACTGAACACGGCGACCTTGTAACTGATGTGTCCAGTAGCAGTACTTACTACACTTCTCTGCTCTCCTAAATGAGACAGCGATTTACCGCCATCAGGCATACCGACCCGAGAGCCCGCAAATCTATGATGATGACATAAATGCTGCCCACCCAATTCTGACGAAGTTGAGATATGCAATCAACTGATTGAAAACCGCCGGTGGCTGATGAGCATTACCTACGGAGCGTATTCAAATATACGGCGAAGAGTTGGTAAGGCGCATGCATCAGCTTCTTCGAAACATATGGCCGGACGGTGTTATGCCCGCCGATTGAATCTAGTGTTCTTTGTGCCCGATCCATAAGAAGGGGATATTGCAAACTGCGAAAAAAAAAAAAAAAAAAAAAAAAAAAAAAAAAAAAAAAAAAAAAAAAAAAAAAAAAAAAAAACAACTATCGCGGAATCAGCCTTCTTAATATCGCATACTAAGGTGTCCTGCCAAGTGTATTCTGTGAAAGATTGAAGCCTACCGTAATCGATCGACTGATTGGACGCTTATTAGTGCGCTTCACACCGGGTGACCATTCTATCGACCGATTTCAAATGAGCCAAATCTGCGAAAAAACACGAGAAAAAGAATCGACACACATCACCGTCTGCTATCGTCAAAGCCGCCTTCGACAGCAGGACTAAGGAGCTGCTAATTTGCCGCTATGTCTGATTGTGGTTTCCCCACAAGAACTTATACGGCTGTGCAATAATGACGTAGTGCAACACTCTCTAGACTCGGTCAGAATTGGGAGGACTTCCGAGCCGTTCGAAAATAAACGAGGTTTCAGACAGGGTGACACACATCCTATCGTGCGATTTC
>JARSSU010047054.1:0-12678 GCA_029619165.1 Eurosta solidaginis
TGAAATGTACAATTGAAGCTCACGCTGAGAGACACCTTTACTTGTTATACTCAGTTGAGCAGAGCTCACAGAGTATATTAAGTTTGATTGGATAACGGTTGGTTGTACATATATAAAGGAATCGAGATAGATATAGACTTCCATATATCAAATAATCAGGATCCAGAAAAAATTTGATTGAGCCATGTCCGTCCGTACGTCCGTCCGTCCGTAACACGATAACTTGAGTAAATTTTGAGGTATCTTGATGAAATTTGGTATGTAGGTTCCTGAGCACTTATCTCAGATCGCTATTTAAAATGAACGATATCGGACTATAACCACGCCCACTTTTTCGATATCGAAAATTTCGAAAAACCGAAAAAAATGCGATATTCATTGCCAAAGGCGGTTTAAAGCGATGAAACTTGGTAGATGGGTTGACGTTATGACGCAGAATAGAAAATTAGTAAGATTTTGGGACAATGGGCGTGGCACCGCCCACTTTTACAAGAAGGTAATTTAAAAGTTTTGCAAGCTGTAATTGGCAGTCGTTGAAGATATCATGATGAAATTTGGCAGGAACGTTACTACTATTACTATATATGTGCTGAATAAAAATTAGCAAAATTGGATGAAGAACACGCCCACTTTATTTTTTTTTAATTCAAATTTTAACAAAAAATTTAATATCTTTACTGTATATAAGTAAATTAAGTCAAAATTCAACTCCAGTAATGATATGATGCAACAAAATACAAAAATAAAGAAAAATTTCAAAATGGGCGTGGCTCCGCCCATTTTCATTTAGTGTGTCTAGAATACTTTTAATGCCATAAGTCGAACAAAAATTTACCAATCCTTTGAAATTTGGTAGGAGCATAGATTCTATGACGTTAACTGTTCTCTGTGAAAAAGGGCGAAATCGGTAGAAGCCACGCCAGTTTTTATACACAGTCCACCGTCTGTCCTTCCGCTCGGCCGTTAACACAATAACTTGAGCAAAAACCGATATATCTTTACTAAACTTAGCCCACGTACTTATCTGAACTCACTTTATCTTGGTATAAAAAATGGCCGAATCCGACCATAACCACGCCCACTTTATCGATATCGAAAATTACGAAAAATTAAAAAAATGCCATAATTCTATACCAAATACGAAAAAAGGGATGAAACATGGTAACTGGATTGGTTTATTGACGCAAAAATATAACTTTGGAAAAAACTTTGTAAAATGGGTTGTGACACCTACCATATTAAGTAGAAGAAAATGAAAAAGTTCTACAAGGCGAAATCAACAGCCTTGGAATCTTGGCAGGAATACTGTTAGTGTTATTGAATATAAATAAATTAGCAGTACCCGACAGATGATTTTCTGGATCACCTGATCCACATTTGGTCGATATCGCGAGAACGCCTTCACATATACATCTAAGGGCCACTCGCTTTTAAAACCCTCATCAATACCTTAATTTGATATCCATATCGTACAAACACATTCTAGAGTCAACCCTGGTCCACCCTAATGGCGATATCTCGAAAAGGCGTGCACCTATAGACCTAATGCCCACTCCCTCTTAAAATGCTCAGTAACACCTTTCGTTTGATACCCATATCGTAAAACATTCTAGAGTCACCCCTGGCCCACCCTAATGGCGATATCTCGAAAAGGCGTCCACCTATAGACCTAATGTCCCACTCCCTCTTAAATGCTCAGTAACACCTTTCCTTTGATACCCATATCGTACAAACATTCTAGAGTCACCCCTGGCCCACCCTAATGGCGATATCTCGAAAAGGCGTCCACCTATAGACCTAATGCCACTCCCTCTTAAAATGCTCAGTAACACCTTTCGTTTGATACCCATATCGTACAAACATTCTAGAGTCACCCCTGGCCCACCCTAATGGCGATATCTCGAAAAGGCGTCCACCTATAGACCTAATGCCCACTCCCTCTTAAAATGCTCAGTAACACCTTTCGTTTGATACCCATATCGTACAAACATTCTAGAGTCACCCTTGGTCAACCTTTATGGCGATATCTCGAAAAGGCGTCCACCTATAGAACTGAGGATTACTCCCTTTTAAAATACTCATTACCACCTTTCATTTGATACCCATATCGTACAAACACATTCTAGAGTCACCCTGGCCCACCCTAATGGCGATATCTCGAAAAGGCGCGCACCTATAGACCTAATGCCCACTTCCTCTTAAAATGCTCAGTAACACCTTTCGTTTGATACCCATATCGTACAAACATTCTAGAGTCACCCCTGGCCCACCCTAATGGCGATATCTCGAAAAGGCGTCCACCTATAGAACTAAGATTACTCCCTTTTAAAATACTCATTACCACCTTTCATTTGATACCCATATCGTACAAACACATTCCAGAGTCACCCCTGGCCCACCCTAATGGCGATATCTCGAAAAGGCGTCCACCTATGGACATAATGCCCACTCCCTCTTTAAAATGCTCAGTAACACCTTTCGTTTGATACCCATATCGTACAAACACATTCTAGAGTCACCCCTGGCCCACCCTAATGGCGACATTTCGAAAAGGCGTCCACCTATAGACCTAATGCCCACTCCCTCTTAAAACGCTCAGTAACACCTTTCATTTGATTCCCATATCGTACAACTAGAGACACCCCTGGTCCACCTTTATGGCGATATCTCGAAACGGCGTCCACCTAGGGAACTAAGGATCACTCCTTTTCAAAATACTCATTAACAGCTTTCATTTGATACCCATATCGTACAAACATATTCTAGAGTCACCCCTGGTCCACCTTTATGGGGATTTCTCGAAAAGGCGTTCACCTATAGAACTAAAGCCCATTCCCTTTTAAAATACTTATTATCACCTTTCATTTGATACCCATATCGTACAAACACATTCTAGAGTCAGCCCTGGTCCACCTTTATGGCGATATCCCTAAATGGCGTCCATCCATAGAACTATGGCCTACTCTCTCTTAAAATACTCTTTAATACCTTCCATTTGATACACATGTCATACAACCACATTCCAGGGTTACCCTAGGTTCATTTTCCTACATGGTGATTTTCCTTATTTTGTCTCCATAGCTCTCAACTGAGTATGTAATGTTCGGTTACACCCGAACTTAGCCTTCCTTACTTGTTTATTTTTATTTTTCTTGGAACTGATATAAGGCTATGTGGTTCAGGCGTCTGTATCCATGCCGTTCGGCTACATAGGCGGGTCGGCAACAAAGAACCACCAATGGTTGTGCGGGCCGTGCCTATTAAATGCTTTGCAGCCATAGGGTATATTGAACTGTATTTCACAGAACATAGTCCTGCACCCAAATTCAAACATTCGCTACGCTAAAGATCCTTCGCCAAAGATTTTTAAAACAGTATCAAAGCGGAGAAAATTATGCATTGCCATATGTCTCAAGGATACAGCCTAACTCCTATAATTTTCCATAGGACTTAGACGCTTATGCCTTGTAAGCATATGGTTCTAAATATTGTAATATGCCAAACTGTGGCGGGAATCCTCTTTCAAAACAACAAATTAAAACTCTTACCGAAACAAATATGAGGAGAGAGGAAATAACTCATCAAACTGGAGAACAGGTAATTAGGCCCCAGGAAGCAAGGGAAATAAGGGATGGAGCGGGTGGTGTCTTCGAGCACAAGCACCAATTTAGTTCCCGATTCAGCAGTCAGTTCGAGGTAGAACAAGTAGCGATTGTGTGAAAGCAATAAGTATTCTTTAACTGGCGTAGGCGGAGAGAAAATATCCCAGTTTCAGACTGTGAGGTAAGCCAGCCGCTGTTGCAAGAATTACAACACTTAATCTGTAGCGACTAACTACAAGCGGCTTTGGGAGTGTTCGAGAGAAAAGTTCTTCGAAAGATTTATGGACCTCTACGCGTTGGCGATTGCCAGTACCGAAGAAGATTTAATGATAAGCTATACGAGCTATATGCAGACATCCACATAGTCCAGCGAATTAAAACGCAGGGGCTGCGCTGGCTAGGCCATGTTATGCGAATGAAAGATGATGCTCCGGCCAAGAAAGTGTTTCTATCGGAATCCGCCTATGGAAGCAGAGGAAGAGGGCGGCCCCCACTCCGTTGGAAGAACCAGGTGGAAAACGATTTAAACTCCTTTGGTGTGACCATTGGCGCCGGTTGGTCGAGCGAAGGAGCGACTAGCGCGCCTTGTTGTACGGCCATAACCGTTTACGGTAAGCGCCAATTAAGTAAGTAAGTAACTAAATGGAGACTCATATTATAGAAGCCATGAATATAGAAAGCTGCAAGCAAAAGTGAAGTTGTGACTTCTTTTGTTTCCTAGAAGATGATCGCAGTCACGAAGAAGTGCTTAAATGCAGCGCCAAAAGATCATAGCAATAGGCAATTTTCTAACTAACTAAAGATAAAGATATGTAAAAATAGAACTGCTTAGCATCATGATTTAATGATGTGCGGACGAATCAATAAATGCAACAATTTTTCGATTCCACGGAGTGGAAAAATTGCGTTAATTGTAATAATAACGCGACCTTATATCGGTTAAAGGGAGTTTTTTTCACACCTCGCGAGGCACGGTTTATGTATAAAGCGCTAATTCCTAAAGGTTGAGGGGCTTGGAATATTCTCAGGGTAGGCATGCCTCACGAAAAAAAAATACTTAATGGATTTACCTCCGAAGAAATTTAGACCGAGCTTCTCTTCTAATTTGCGTCATGCTTCTTCCTACAAATATTCGGGACCGAAGCTACATGTTTTATGCCAACTCGAAACGGCATATGCAAAACAGATGAACTTTCACTGAGAAGCCGTCCATTGCAGAAATACTCCAGGGTGTTTTGCATATCACTGCCGAGGGGGCGACCACGCTTAGAAAAAGTTTGTTGTAATTAAATGAAAAACTGTTTCTAAATTTTGGTGTTACTTTGCCCGTAGTTGAAACCAAGACCTAAGGTTGTGATGGGTAATCCTTTTATTCCGTTGTTCATAAAGCCTGAAGCTAATTACGGTTGTAGTCTGTCACATAGCTTAGAATTTTTTTTATATCTATAAGAATATATTGTCACCACTACCCAACACTGGTTGAAGAAAATGGGCGAGAGAGTGCTTATGAAGCTGTCAAACTACGTCGAGTGAATTTCCTCTGTCTTTTTCGATTGAGTATCCGCTGGGAGCAGAAGTATTTTTTTGGAGCTAGGCTCACGATCAAATATATAATTTTTAAAATCTCAAGTTTTTATAAAAATCTTACGTAGTGCGTACATTTGTTAAAAGTAAGAGTTTTTAGTAAAATTATTGCCTTGTCGCAATACACATATTTTCGTGGTCTGTAAAATTATTCGACTATAAATAAAATTCTGAGCTGATGATCCTAAAACTGGACACGTGCGTCGAGCATTTGATAATCCATCAGGGAACTTCAACTATTGCGAGCAGTATCTGCATTAAGAGTTTGGATAAAAAGAGTGATCCCAAGAAAATTCTGAAACTACGAAAAATTCTCGTAGCAGCAGCAGAAATTTTCTCAAATTGTTAAAGGCAACCGGTTTCATTTCATGAGCGAGGAAAGCCACATGCTCTATGCTCCTATGAACTGCCAAGCTAAGTTTTCATTAAGGAAAGGAATAAACAATATATAATATAATATGAATAAAAATATCAAAAATATACAGTAAGAAATTTAATTGATTTTAGTGCTACTATTAAAACTTGGTTTCAATATGTTCAAGAAACTCTAAATTTTTCCATATGGAATTTTTCAAATTTAAATATGTAAATGTCCAAAAGTTGTTTCAGAATTTCATTAGCATTCTATTAAATATCGTTTACATCGATAACTCGTTTTAGTTTTAAATCATAAATGAATTTTATTGAAAGAAAAAAAGGGGGAAAAAAACATCTAAATACAGTTATGTAGACAGAGCACCAATAATTTGAGCAATCATACGTATATAACAGTTAATACATAGTTATACAAAACAAAAAAAACCTTTACATTAACTAAGAAAAAAAAAGCACGTAAAAGCTATACCTGGTTGCTGTTTGCGCAAACATCGATGGAGGAGCACATCAACATGAAGTTAAAATTCTTAATCAATATTTATTTATTTAAGTATCATACACATGAACTATCAAGTTAGACTCAAAAACACAAAAAAAAACTGAATGAATTTGCTCTTTGAAGTTACTTATATGCACTCATTGGCCCCCGTATGAATTCCGCTTAAGGAAATTTGCATTCATGTAAAACAAAATTTTATTATGTTAAAACAAAAAAAAACAAGACAATTTTTTTTTAAGAGAAAACATTTAAGTTATCAATGAATACTTAAAATAGTAAAGTATAAAATGTTCTAAGTAAGGCAATATTGTTCCTGCATATAAGCAGGTAGTGTAGATTTGAATTGTAGCTCGTTATTAAAAACATACATATGTACAATTGGTTTTTGATCTACTATCCCTTGTCTATGAAAAGACAAAATCATTACCTAGGTATCATAGGTTATGATTGTAATATACCTAAAGTTTTCTTTTCTCAGCTTTCTATGAATGAGTAATGTTGATGTTAGTATTTAATATGAATAAAGTCTAAGAGATCAGTGAAAGTCTTATAAGTCAGATATAGTTGTTGGTTTATTTTTTTCGGTTGGGTACGGGAGAGGATATTTAACTCTCAGTGCAATGGTAGGGTAGGGAAGGAGAGATGGCAAGGAGGCGAAACAACATCCTTAGCCACCATTCGACAAAATATTGCTTTGTTTTGTTTTATTTGTTTATGCATTTGTATTCCCTCTGTATAGAGCTTCTGTCATTTTGGTATTGATGATATTCAACAATATCGTAATTATTATAATTCATTAGTCGGTCCGTTTTATTTTAGTTTTATGCAACACTAGTCTGTCCGTCCGGAGATATATGAAAAAGGCTGAGTGCAAAAGTTATTTATTTTGCTGTAGGTGTAGTTCCACCTTTGGTTTCGACCAACTAAGTGCATGAAAAAATGTTGTTATATATAAATATTATGGTAGGGCGTAGAGCAAGAACCCCGACAATCCGAGTGATTAAGCCTGGATAGAGCAAGCATGCACGCGCGCTTCGAGCCGCTACCGAATCCGTATGAACGGGTACAATATAAGGAAGTATAATTATAACAATAAATGGCGCCCAACGCGTGGGGCCCTGGAAGAATAAGGTGTTTTAAATACGTTTTCTCAGGCCGTACTTATTTCAAAATGCTTGATCTTACTAGTGTCGGAATTAGTTTGGATGCGATAGGTCGTCCACCTAACCAACTAGTATAAGTCATGCATGAGTAATTTATGAATATCTTCATCTCTTTGACTGCTTGGAATTAAGTTTTATACTAGGCTTGGTATAACTTACCAGTAGTTAAATTGAAATATTTGTAAAATTGGTTTATGCCCTTTTTATCAAGTTGAACGCGTTTCAAGGAAATGCTTATTGGTAAAATAGCATAACCACCTATTTTTTTTTGCTCCAGCTATCATGTGACCATTTCGAAATGCATAAACAATAAATGTATAAAATAAACTCTCTTTATATGAACCAACGATTACCTAACTCACAAGACTTGAAAGCACTTATTTTCGATTAACCACACGAAAAATTACAAAAAAAAACAACATCTAACTGGAACTAAATTTTTAAAAACGTATTAGTCGTTAATTGAACAAGATGTCAGTACGGCATAGCGAAGAGCATTTGGCTAATCTCGCCACTCCCGGTAACATCTGCTCTATTTGTAATGATGAAACAACGAATTTTAATTTTGTGTCTACCCCATGTATGCACGGTTTTCATCGGTCATGTCTAACGATTTGGCTTACTGACCATGACTCATGTCCATTATGTCGAGGAATAATTGATACCCAATCGTTAAGAAGTTTTAATGAACAGGATTTAGCTTCCGGTATTGATAATACAGAATTTCAAGGTGCTCAAGGTGCAGTTCCGAGGAACTCCAATTCCAATACTGGCCCTGCAACGCGTTCAAGAACTGCAAACACTAATTTACTGAATGTATCCAATCACGGTGGAAATCGATCTCCTGGAAATGCACGTCGAGGGCGAGGGCATAGGCAAAATCGAGGGGAACACCGTGAACAAAATTTTGATATACAGAGAATTCAACAAATAGTTGAAGATACAACGCAGCAACAGCGACTAAATATGACGCGTGAAATTACAGACATAGTTAGCCAAGTTGTATCCCAATCACTTGCGTCACATTTCCAAAACCTTACCATAGCGAGTCAACATAACGAACGCAGTAGTAGACCAAATAGAAATGTGCAACCGATTTTACCAGACTTACATGATATTAGTGACAGACAGGTTCCGGCTGCTCAGGCCGTACACAACCAAGGCATAGTCAGAAATCTTAACACACCCAACAACAACATCAATCCTGATCCCAATACTACGGGAAATGTACGTTGCTTATCCCAAGAAGCAATTTCAAAAATAATTGTCAACTGGAAGCTGACTTTCGACGGATCGATAGACAACGTTTCAGTTGATGAATTTATTTATAGGGTAAATGCATTGACAATATCGTCTTTGCGAGGGAACTTTAGTGCACTTTGCCAGAATGCGCACATTCTGTTCGAAGGAAAAGCGAAGAACTGGTATTGGAGATACCACCACTCAGTTCGAGTGCTTGATTGGTTCGATTTGTGCGATGCCTTGAAAGGCAATTTTAAAGACGTGCGCACAGATTATGACCTTAAAGAAAGAATCCGTAACAGAAAACAGAAACACGGAGAAACATTTGAGCAATTTTTTGAAGTTGTCATGACATTGTGTGATAGCCTCCGATCACCTATGTCTGAGCAGGAGTTAGTCGAAACACTTATTCGCAATATACTTCCAGATATTCGACTGGAATTACTCCATTTGGATATAACTTCCATTTCTGCTCTTAGAAGAGCTTGTAGGCGTCGGGAAAACTTTTTTGAAACCGTCAAAACTACCTTACCTAGACCAGTTATGCCACAAAAGCGACAGTTAGCGGAAGTGGGAAACGAACACCAGACAGACTGTATAGTAACTCCGGAGTCTGACGAAGCCTTAGGAATAGATGCCATAGAAAAGAAATGCTGGAATTGCGACGAAACTGGCCACAACTATAAACAATGTGTGAAACCTCGTCGTGTGTTTTGCTATGGTTGTGGGTTACTCGCGTTCTTTTTACCGAATTGCCCCAATTGCAAGGGTTCGGAAAACAGGCAGAGGGGTGTCTTCAACAACACCGGCAGACATCCCAACCCAACATCAAAATAACAACTCCATTACAAATTTTGACTAGGACAAACAGGATTAATTCACCAGATTTGCCAAAATATCCGATTCGTCCTTTGCACGTGCGGTTGCAAGAGTACGCAGCTAAGCGGGCGGGGATATTCTCAAAACCACGTTCGACAACAAGAGCTAGAGACTATTGGTCCAACGTAAAGGAGAAAAATGTACGTTTGTCTGCTACAACTATATGTAAACCAGGTGACATCCGACCATATGCCACCGTAAAAATTTTAGGCAAAAGTGTTTTAGGTTTGCTTGACTCAGGTGCCTCAATTAGTTGTCTAGGCTCAAAATGGGCATCGGAGGTTATGGAAAGAAAACTAAAGATGAAAAAACTCGACTCAAACCTATGCACAGCAGATGGCACTAAACAAACAGTAATAGGTATAGCAACTCTAGATGTTCAGTACCAAGACAAATCTTATCCAATTGACTTTTACATCGTTCCCAGTCTTAGTCAAGATGTGTATTTAGGGGTAAATTTCTGGAAGAAATTTCAAATTGCACCCGATATACTTAGCGAAATCAACCTTCATGAAGATGAAAAAAATGTCCACTTATTATCAACTCTTCAAAAGGAGAAGCTTAACGCAGCTGTTCGATGCTTTCCTTCATTCGAGGAAAAAGGCTTAGGCAAAACAAAGCTCGTTCAACACTTGATAGATGTTGGTGACTCTAAACCGATCAAACAACGTCATTATCCTATATCGCCAGCTGTGGAAAAGCTGATGGGCGAAGAAATTGACCGCATGATTTCTTTAGGAGTTATAGAGGAGTCGAATAGTTCCTGGTCTTCCCCTGTTGTGTTGGTTAGGAAGCCAGGTAAAGTACGATTATGTCTAGACAGTCGCAAAGTTAACTCTTTGACGGTGAAGGATGCCTATCCATTACCGCACATAGAGGGCATATTGAGCAGATTACCTCGCGCAGAGTTCATTTCCAGTTTGGATTTGAAGGACGCCTTCTGGCAGATCCCACTGGAAATGACCTCTCGAGAGAAAACGGCATTTACTATACCAAATAGGCCGCTGTATCAGTTTAAAGTAATGCCCTTCGGCTTATGTAATGCTCCTCAAACTATGTGCCGGTTAATGGATAAGGTTATTCCTTACCATCTCAAAGAACGCGTCTTCGTTTACTTAGATGACCTCCTCCTGGTTTCCGAGGACTTTGACTCCCACATTAACCTCTTACAAGAAGTAGCGTTGCTGATACAGAAAGCTGGACTTACTATCAATATCGCAAAAAGTAAATTTTGCTTAAAACAAGTTCGATATCTTGGATATGTTGTTGGTTACGGCAACCTTCAAACAGATCCAGATAAGGTTTCTGCGATCAGTGAATATCCACCTCCCAAAACTGTCAAACAACTACGGAGATTTTTAGGAATGGCGGGATGGTATAGGCGTTTTATAGCAAATTTTGCTGCCATTACAAACCCTTTAACTGATTTGCTAAAGAAAGGGAATAAGTTTGAATGGAATGAGAATACACAAAACGCCTTTGATTTGCTGAAGCAGCGTTTAACATCAGCTCCTATCTTAGCTAACCCAGATTTTAGTAGGCCTTTCATTGTGCAATGTGATGCGAGCCAGAGCGGAGTAGGTGCAGTGCTTGCTCAAGAAAATGAAAACGGAGATGAGATCCCTATTGCGTACATGAGCCAAAAACTTAACAAGGCACAGCGGAACTACTCCGTAACCGAGCAAGAGTGCCTTGCAGCAGTGTTGGCTGTGAAAAAGTTTCGACCTTATATTGAAGGACAGGAGTTTAGAATTATAACGGACCATGCAAGCCTACAGTGGCTGATGCGACAAACAGATCTAAGTGGGCGTTTAGCGCGCTGGGCATTGAAGCTGCAGGTGTTTACGTTTACTATCGAGCATAGAAAGGGATCAGCCAATGTGGTACCAGACGCTCTTTCTCGCGTTGATAACAGTAATGAGGAATTAAAAGTAACTTACGAGAATGTGCCTCATATCGACCTGCTTTCGCCAGAATTCGATAGCGCGGAGTACGGGGATCTAAGAGAAAAACTTTCTCGTAAGGGCGAATCACTTCCAGATTTTAGCATATCCGGAAAGTATATTTATCATCGTACGGAATTCTATAGCGGTAACGAAGAGCAACAAGAGTCAGCATGGAAGCTTTTGGTTCCAAAAGCATTGCGAAGCCAAGTTATAGGTAATTGCCATGACGCTGATACAGCTGCTCACGGTGGAATTTCCAAAACCGTTGAAAGAGTACGAAGATATTTTTACTGGCCTGGCCTTTATGGCTCAGTTGTAGAATACGTATCACGATGTGAAACTTGCAAAACGACCAAACACTCGACAAAAGTTTTAAGACCTCCCATGGGTAATCTCACTCCTACCGAAAGAATTTTCCAGAGACTTTATATTGATATCATTGGACCGTTTCCGCGATCAAAACAAGGTCACATCGGCATATTAATTGTACTTGACCAATTGTCAAAATTTACATTTTTATGTCCATTGAAGAAATTCACAACTTCTCCAATACTTAACTTTTTAAAACAGCATGTTTTTGATACCTTTGGCGTACCCGAATTTGTTGTTAGTGACAACGGCAGTCAATTTAAATCTCGTGATTTCGAAAGTTTCCTGGAGAAATTTGGGGTCAAACATATATACACAGCCCTATATTCGCCCCAGAGTAATAGCTCAGAGCGAGTAAACCGATCTATTAATGCGGCCCTACGCGCCTATATAAAGACCGATCAGAGGGAATGGGACGTGCACTTGAGCAGTATAAACTGCGCCCTTAGGAATTCTTTTCACCAAACTATAAAGCAGACCCCTTATTTTGCTGTATTTGGTCAGCACATGCTGTTACATGGTCAAGATTATAAGCTTCTTCGTAATTTGGGAATGATAAGAGATGGGCGAGTGGAGAGTCCCCTCAACCGACAGGATATAGTAGAAAAGGTAAGAGATTCTGTTCGGAAAAATATTCAAAAAGCCTACGAAGAAAGCTCACGACGATACAACTTGCGATCGAGACCTGTTAGCTATCAAATTGGACAAGAGGTTTTAAGGAGGAATTTTACGCTAAGTGATGCGGCAAAACAGTACAGTAGCAAATTGGCTAAAACGTTTGCTAAAGCGCGAATTCGAGACAAAGTTGGGAATTCGTGTTACATACTTGAAGATATGAACGGAAAACTCTTGGGAACATATCACGCTAAAGATATCCAAAGGTATAATTTTTTTTTCTACGCCATTATTCAGGTTTGAAAACCGATAGGTGTACTACATTTTCAAACCTGCCCTGTGATGGGTAATCCTTTTATTTCCCGTTGTTCATAAAGCCTGAAGCTAATTACGGTTGTAGTCTG